>PVHX01022765.1:0-27069 GCA_004024805.1 Geosciurus inauris
TGGCTGGCTTCACAATGCCCGAGGACCTGCCAGCATTCTTCACACACATGCTGTATATTTTGCTTTCCCTCTGCATAAATCATCAGCATAAACTCAAGGTGGCATGTATATATCTTATTTAAATTCTTAAGTGTTTCATTACTTGTAGATAAACAATAAAGTATGAAATGTGATTTTTTTCCTTCTCTGGTTTTGGCTGAAAACTTCAAAGAGGTTGAGCTATTGTGTGAGCTGTCACAATTCAAGGGGTGCCAATGTTGGCGTTTTTAATCAAGATTCTTCAGAGCCAATCAATAAAGTTTAGTGAATTGATTCAGAAGAGTCTGAAGATACATACTTCAGGGTGGGTTGAACACATTTGCCACTAATTTGCAGTTGTGTGTCTTTGTTCCCTTCAAAAAGGGGGACCAAAACAATACAAAGGGGCATTATGAAACATTAATTCAAGGGTTACTAATTTCTGGTCTTTAATTTTAAACATTTCTTTTCTTTTTTGGAGGCAGTAGGGATTGAACCTAGGGACACTCTACTACTAAGCTACATCCCCAGCCACCTCACTAATTTGCTGAGGTTGGCCTTGAACTGGCTACCCTCCTACCTCAGACTCCTGAGTCATTGGAATTACAGGCATATGCCACTGTACCCAGCAACATTTTTATTAGAAATGGAAGGATTTCCGAGTATAAGGAACATGTCCTATATGGCCTGAGACAAGCCCTTAAAATTTACTCTATGGATACTATGTACTTCATTTCATAAATCTCTGATGCTAAGAATAGTTTGACATAGTAACCTACAAAGTGTAAAAATTCTTATACACATTGTCTCTTTTTTTTTTCTTTTTCCTTTTTTAATACATCTCTCAGTGAAAGCTCACAAGATCCTTATAAGCCTTCTATCTTCAAAGTCCTTGCTCTTTCTTTTCTTCAATACCCACCTAAGTTTTATTCTGGTTTGTTCCTTAGGGAAGTACTTTAAATATGTCATCTCACTCTACTTACATGATATATTTTAAAATAATCTATTTGGTTACACTTAAAATTCAATTCATTCAGGAAGTAATTCTTAATTACACAGAGATATGTCCCATTTATAGCCTAAAAGATTGTAATTTTCTGAATAGACTTGGTATTAATACATGCAGGTTATGTTAGCATGATCCTGACATAGTGGCTCAAATGATGAGACAAAGAACCACCTATAGGCCAAAGAGAGGTCAAAAGGCACTTCCTAAAGGAAGTAGAATTTTATTTGAGCCTCAAAGGATAGAAAAGAGTTGGCTCCATTCAGTGGGAAAGATGTTCCATACAAGAACATCAGAGATGACATAAGGAGACTCCTGTCTCCTGGTTGAAGTGAAGAGTTTATGAGAGTGGGTAGAAGAAAGAAATCAGGAACAAAGATGAAGATGCAGCCTAGAGAGCTAACGAATATTTCCAGTGGGGCGTTGTTAAAGATCTTGGAACAGATAAATACTATGATGAAAGAATCTTAACAATATTTGAGAAAATATTGATGTCCAGATGGGGCAATAGAGGGGAGAGAAAGAATTAAATATGATTTGTTTTTGGATCTACATAATAAAAAAAATGGCATCCTTGACAGAAATAAAGACGTTAGATTCAGAAGATTTCCCCCTATACCAAACTATACATGTTTTCATTTCAGGTGCCTTTCATTTTAGATTCAATTGACTAAAAGATGCTTTCCAAATGAAGCTTAACCAAGCCCCACTTAACCCAATTATGTGCCGATGTTCTCATTTGGATGTCTCAAAGACACATCAATTTTAATTCTACCTAATAGAGGACTTCATTGCCACCAAATGCCACTTGTTCTTTCTTGCTTCTTTGCCATGTCAGTGTCTGCCTAACTGTACAGGTAAACAATCTAGTGTCCTAGAGGATTCTTCTAGTTCCTTCACCTCCAGCCCCATCCCCAGCTTTACTATCATTCAATCCATCAAAAAATTCTTTTAGCTGCATCTTAAAAATATATTTCACAGCTCTTTATTTCTCTTTATTTCTACCATTTTCACCATGGTCCACATCACTATCATCTACAGCCTTGATTATTGCAAAAATCTCTCAGTTGTTTTTTTTCCTTCTACATGTGTTCCTCTATAATCTACACAAAAGCCATAAACACTATACAACAGACCGTTTGAACTCCCATGCATCAAACTCTTCTGCAACCTCCTACTGCATTTAAAATACAGTTCAAGGGGCTGGGATTGTAGCTCAGCGGTAGAGCGCTTGCCTCGCATGTGTGAGGCCCTGGGTTCGATCCTCAGCACCACATACAAAGCAATAAAATAAAGACATTGTGTCCATCTACAACTAAAAAAATATTTTTAAAAAAAATACAGTTCAAATTCCTTATTCTAGCCCATTAAGTCTTATATGGTCTGACCTTGTCCTTATCCCTCCTTTCTCCTTCATCACCTAACTCTTACAACACTGCCCTTTTAGATTGGACTAAGATCTTTTCCTCCCTGGGGCCTTTGGTGCTGTTGTTCTCTGTGCAGAAGTTCTCTGCCTCCAGATCTCTGCATAGATGATATTTTCTAGACACTCAGATTTAGCTCAGCGGCCACCTTGTCACTGATATTCACTTGTAAGTAAACTTGCTTCACGCCCCACCCCACCACTTGTATTTATTTCATAGTATACATCACTGGTTTCCTTTGTTAGGTTGTTTATTAATTGCTGACCCTTTCCCAACACCATCACTTGTAGGGGGGTGTCACCTGTCTAGTTTATCACTCTATGCCTTCAGTAATATCTAGCATACAGTCAATTCCTATTAAATATTTGTTAAATGAGCAAATAAAGTCTCTCTTATATAAGTCAATATTATTCTGGCTCTAAAGAATTCCCATTCTGTGCTAAGCTCAAGGATGGGAAAATATGAGAGGAAATGTACATTTTTCTGCAAGGACTGCTAGACAGCCAGGGTTTCCCCCTCACAATGGAAAATTTTATTACCATGAAGAAAAACAAATGAAGATTAAATTGTAAGAAATACTTGGAGATCTTTGTGGACAGCTCTGCACCCATTCCATGGGCTCTGTGAGCCTGTAAACAATCAGAAGCAGCGCACGCCACACCCTGACTGCTGCTTTCTATAGAATGGGGAGAAAAGCCAACTTGTGGTCTGTTACAGCAGCTTGGTGGCTTGAGAGACAGCAAGGTCAATGTTTCCCAGTATGACAGCCTTTCTCACCCTCAGCTCCCAAAGGGAAGAGACCAAGGACCACATAACTACCAAAGCCAGTGCTCTGACTTCTGGAGAATTTGCAGGCTCCAGGGTGAGTAATGAGTTAGGCCTGGCAGATTACACATTGCCCCCGAGATGAAGAAAAACAGAGCAGGGATGGATGAGTGCCTGTGGGAAAAGAAGGGTATCAGCTCTCACACAAACCATCATGCCCTGCGTGACTGGCTTAAACAGAAATCTGGCAGCAAGAAAGGGCTCTGAAGGAAGCAAAAAAAGAAAAAGAAAAAGACAAAAAAGGAAAAGCAGGCAATACCCACCCTTCTCACTCTTTAATTTTCTGATGAGGAATAAAATACTGCTACCAGATGTACCATATGATGGCATGAATTATCTCATTCTTCCATCATCAAGAGAGAATCAAGTCATATCATCATCAGTGTGAGACTTCAGAGAAAGGAGCAAGTTGCAAGTAATTAGTAGTTCAAACTCTAGATCCCATGTGGACCTGAACTCAAATTATGGATTTTATCATCTAGGACCATGACATCTTTTACCATGGAGATATCTTATTACTGCTACATAAGGTTATATGAGGAAAACAGACAATTCATATAATCAGCACATGTATCATACAACTCTTAATAAGCAATGACAAAACATATATGCAAAATATATTATATAATAAAATATATGAAAATAAATATGATTACCATTTTACTATCTAAGATTTTTTTCCTCTCAAAGGACAAAATAAGTAGTCTAAAAAAATATTTTTTCTCCATAAAGAGTCTGGTTTTTTAAATTTGGAAGAAACAGAGGAACTTAGAAAAGTAATTATCCTACATTTACAATATGTTTATGTCTGGGAACTCAACATCAAGCACAAACTATAGGATCTATCAAGAGTAATAAATGAATAATGAAAAATAAATATAATTTTAGCATTAATACAGAAAATGTATTCCCATGAAACATGCTACTGCTGTTTTCCACTAACCAGGCTTGCAAAAAATTAAAAACTGAATAATGGCTTTGAATAATAATCACGCAAAAAGCAATGGTTTCCCTCATACACTGTTTTTGGAAGCATAGAAATATTTTAAGATCCAATACTGAAAATCTAACTAAAGATAGTATTAACTATCTGGAGGACAATTTCTCATGTGCCAAATACATTAAAAGTGCTTTAAACACAGAGAAGTTCCACAAACATATATGCATAAGTATCTCATTTTAGAATTATTTATACAATAACTTTCCCCAAAGAAAACTTCATTGTCCATCATTTGAGCCTTACTAAAGAGACTACAGTAAATACTTTATATCCACTAAAAGTTATACTGTGGATATACAGTGATTGTCATTAAACTTATCATCACAGGTAATTCACTTAAAAATTAAGATAATTTATAGTATCTAATTTTTATTAAAAACAATATTTTCATGCATATAAATGGAAAAATGGGAAGATATGCTAAGACATATTAACTTTGATCATCTTTTGGTTATAGGATTATAGTCTACCTTATTTTCTTTATGTTTCTGTATTCTCAAGTCATTTTTATAATGTTCAATTATTTTATATGAGCAATAATCATATTTTATATAAATAAATTTATTTAAATATTTAATAGATTATGACAAATATTTTTATGAAGAAGTATTATATAAGAATTAATATTTTGAACATTAACATTATAATATTAATATTTAATAGTAGGATCTGGGACCTAATATTTATAACAAAACCCTTCAAATTATATTGCATCCCTTGGCAGGGATCTATGTATAAGCTAATATTTTCCTAAATTTATAAACACAATAGCAGTTCTTTCTCCATATCAGAGAATAAAAAATGGAATAAAGAGGAGATAAAAGGCAAAATGGTGACATTAAAACTTACCATCCTAAAGTAGTAGGATTATTGTTGCTTATCTATTTAAAGAGTTTTCAGCATTTGTTTGCTTAACCAAGTCCACAGATGTTCCTTGCTTTTTCTCGTGAGGCAAATCAATGGTATACTATAAAATTCATTTTTTATCCATTATGATTTGCCCAAAACATTGGTTTGACCAAAATAGCATAGTAAAAAGTATATGGACACAGTGCTGCCTGGAAACGATTCTCCTTGTTTTGTTTTTAGTATGTTTGTTTCATCTAGTCTTCTGGGACCATTTCTCTCCTCATAAATGACAAAAAGAGATGCCAACATACTAGAAGCAAACGAGGAGAAATCATGATGGCAGTGAGAACTCTCAAAACCTACAAGTGTTACTACAAGACACAATTCAAAACAAAAGGAGCAAGAAACAAGAAGATGATTCATAAATGAACATTTTAAGACCCAACATTGAATATCTATATATTTTTAAAGCAGTCAGAACTTTAAAAAGTGCTGTACTATTTCCCACTAAACTCATGCCATCACTAACACCCAGAGTGTAAAAGACACACCTGCCTTTTGCCTGCCTTGGGTATTAATAAGATTGCAGCAGCTGCTGTCAGAGAATTCAGATTTGGGCAATAAAAATCATTTTCACTTGAATTATTTTCTTTTTCCTTCCAAGTCAATGTGTATTGGTTTAATGATTTTGATGCCATTTTGGAGCAAGTAGAATGATCTTGGAGCCAAATGTACAGCTTATTTCATGGTATGTTTAGAATCAGGTCTATACTGCCAAAGTGAAGAAGAAAGTTGGATAAATTTGAGTAGTATGGACAGCTCCCTTGGAAATTTCTGAGCATGAAAGCCTGCCTTGTCTGTCTAGAATTAGCTGATTTATCAGAAATTTTTCATTTGCACGTAAAAATTATTTCCCTTCTGACAAAGTCTTTGTGTTTCAGGAAACAATTGAATTTGTTTTTACTATCCACCCACCATCTAAAAAAAAAAAATCGGAGCATATGGTATTGCATAGTGGGAGAATCTATACCACCCAAGACTATGTAGGTTGTCTACTTGGTAGACAAAAAGAAAGCAGAACAGAGAGCTTTAAATGCATTTCAAAAAATGCTTAGAACCAAGGAATGGTGGAAAATATGTAAGATCTATTCTGTATATATTAATGTCTCAATATTAATCATACATAGCATGTTAGTATGTAATAAACATGTATTAGTAACAAGCTAATCTGTACTACATATTTCAGGTCAAGCCTTATGCTGAGTGCTTTAACCAATTTAATCCCACATAGTCTGGTGAGAGATGTCTTTATCTGTTTATAATTGAGAAAACAGAAAAGTTAGGAGATTTTCACAGGGTCATATAGCCTTGTACATAAGTAAGTCAGAATTCAATTTCATGCAGTCTGACTCCAGAACTTTGTTTTTAACCATTATACTAAAATTCCTAGCAATAGTAGGCTCAAAGAAGTAAAAGACATGGCTTTAACTCTATGGAATTTCCTTTTAGAATAAAACTGCTTAGAAAGAATTTCCTGAGAAGGTCCACATTGAGAGGAACCTCAGCTATTATTCCTGAGGTCAGGTGTTTAATGACAAAAAATACCAAGTAATCCCCTTAAAAGAAACTCATAATTCTAATAAGTGAGTTCAAGGTTACAAAATAAAGTTTCCTGAAAATCAAGTATGTTTCTATATACTACCAATAGACACCAAAGTTAAACAATATATCTACATTTATTCCAATGAAATTATATACTTAAGTAAACAATTAACAAAACATATACATGATGTAAATGCTGAAAACTACAAAATTCTAATGAAATACATCAAAGATTTAAATAAATAGAGAGACCTAGTGTTTCATTAATTGAAAGACTCAGTATCATAGGAAAGTCAATTCTCCCAATCTGTCATACAGTTTTAACTCAATAATGTACTGAACTCCAAGGAGTCTTTTTGTAGATATAGACAAGATTATGGAATGTTTGTGGGAAGATAAAAGAACTATATTAGGTACGATAATGTTGAATAAATAAAAACAAAATGAAAGGAATTAGTTTACCCAATTTCAAGAGATATTTAATACCTACAGTAATTATAACTATGTGGTACTGGTAGAAAATAGATAAATAAATGCAGCAGAATGGAGAACCCAAAAATAGATCCATAAAAATATGTCCAGTTGATTTTGGGAAATGTGTAAATTCATTTCCTTGGAGGAAAGATAGTGTTTTCAGAAAATGATGCTGGAGCAGCTGGACATACATAGGCAAAAAAAGAAAACAAAACAAAACGAACCTCAGTTTTATGCCTTATACAAAATTAACTCAAAATAGATCATGGGCATAACTGAAAATGTAAAACTACAAGATTGTATAAAAACATAAGAGAAAAATCTTTGGATCTAAACCTAGACAAACAGTTCTCAGATTTGACACTAAACTCACAATCATAAAAGGAAAGATTGATAAATAGTACCTCACCAAAGTTAAAAACTTTTGTAAAAGAGATTTAGAGTATTAGAAGACAAACTACAGATTGGAAGAAAATATTTGTAAATCTGTATTCGATTAATATCTATAATAAAGAACCCTCAAAACACAACAGTAAATTAAAAATAATCAAATAGTTTAATCCTTCATATCCATAGATACAGTATCTATGTCTTCAACCAACCATGGATGGAGAACATTTGATAAGACCTCCATTCAAGGATGTCTGTGGCCCTGCACCATGTAGTGCTGGCAGCCGATGGCAGTGATCCTCAGGCACAGCTCAGAAGAGGACACCTCACAACCTCTTCCCAAGAGTTCAAAACGGCAGAGACACTTCTAAATTCAGAAGCTCGCGTGCTTCTGGACTAACAAAATGGGAGTACAGATGATGAGCAGGAACTCTCACTCCCTCTTCATGAAAACTTTAAACTACACTTGCAGTTTCAGTCATTTTCAAAGTAGACCATTGCTAGTGTCCATAGCTTGCTGCTCCAGAAAAACCTGCATAAGTTTGAGTTGGCCTGTTTGGCCAATCTTTGCCCAGAGAGGAGGAGCAGTTTGAAGATGAGGAACTGCAACAGATACTTGATGCTATCCAGACAAAGCACAGTTTTTAATATTAATCTCCAAATTTCACTCAGTGCTTGAGTGTACCATGTCCCCAATACACCACCATCCTCCCAGGCAGCATGTCTGCCTTGCACAGAAACTCTATTGCAGAAGACAACTGGGCTTCCTTTGTAGAGGGCAGACCATCTTGGTGTTGGTTTAGCTTGCTGTTCAAATTACCCTTAGACCATAATGAAAATGCAATCTTAGAGCAGCTTTGCAGTGGCTATCTAAGCATGCTGCTTGGAAAGGGCCATATAGGCCATGCTGTTGACTCTCTCATACTGTGATTTTTGGACCCCACATTATTTTTTATTCATATTTTGATTTCAATGTGTTTATAGTTTTTGAAACTAAAGTAGAACATAGAGAGCTTGTGTAGCAAAAGAACAGTCTTAACCTAGATGCAAAAGGAAAAATTAAGCCAGACCAATGTCATTGTTTCAAATTATTAAAGGGAAAGTGAGAGTGCTGATTACTGAGAGAGCCTTGACATTCTTGCACCCAAGCCAAAACACAAGGAAGAAATATGCCATGGGAAGCAATTACACCTGGGTATGACTATGCTGTAAGATGTGCCCCTTAGCATGGAACTAGACATATATTTTGCCTTTTTTTCCCCTTGGGCTGTGTTGCAGAAGATGGATATTCAGTGACCCCAAAGATTTTATTTTTTCACCCTCAAATTAATATTTTTTCTTCAGCTAGGCACAGTGATACACATCTGTAGTGACACTTGGGAGGCAGAGACAGGAGGACTACTTGAGTGCAAAGTTCCAAACCAGCCTAGGCAACACAGCCAGACCTCATCTCAAGAAAACTGGGGAACTAGGGATGTAACTCAGAGGTAGAGCACTCACCTAAGATGTGAAAGGCCCTGAGTTCCATCCCCAGCACAGCAAATATAATAATAGCATTTGCTTTCATAGACCAAACTAACAGGTCTGAACACTTTGAAGTCTCTTACAGGGGCATCCAGTCCAAACCTCTGGTTCTCTACTTAGCAACAGGTGTTCTGTGATGGGGTTGATTTGGAAGGAGGGAGTATATCCCTTTCTGAGCCACTGCAGTGACCTCACTCAACCTGAGGCTAGATGAAGACAATTTTAATAGCTAAACATTTTAGCTATGAATCTTTTTCTGAAGGGAAATATCTGTGTTTTCTTTACAATTTGAGGTTTTTTATTTCTTACACTTTGTATATGAATTTATGATCCCAAAGAATAAGTTGGGTAAGGAACAAAGTTGTTTTTAAAAGTCAAGATAATTTCTCTGGGAAAGGTAAGTACATGCCTGTAATCCCAGTTACTCAGGAGCCTGAAACGAGAAGATCATAATATCGAGGCTAGCCTTAGAAACTTGGTATGACCCTGTCTCAAATTAAAAAAAAAAAAAAAAAAAGATGGGTAACTGAAAGGTAGAATGTTTGCCTAGCATGTGGGAAGCTCTGGGTTCAAAATCCAATACTGCAAAAAAATATGTGAGTAGTGTAAGATGTTTTTCAACTTTTTGTTACGATCAATAAAACCAAAAGACTAACAAATATTCAATATATATTTACCCAACTCATGACAGACATGTGATATTGTAGAGACATCAGTAGAAAGCCTAGCAACAACTCTTCAGGAGCTGAGAGTTTTGATTGAGGAGAGAGTAGCTGAGAACAGCCTGAAAGGACTAGAAATCTACCAGATCAAGATGTAGGGGAAGAACATTCTGGTTCTGTGGTGCTGAGGGTTGAGGCAACCACTCTACCACTACGCTATCCCTCCAGCCCCTAAATTTATTTTAAAAAGCTCTCTCTCCCTCTCTTTTTTGCTTTTTGGTACCAGGGACTGAACTCAAAGGGTGCTTAACCACTGAGCCACATTCCAAGCCCTTTTTATTTTTTATTTTGAGACAGGGTCTCACTAAGTTACTTAGGCCCTCACTAAGTTGCTGAGGCTGGCTTTGGATTTGCAATCCTCCTGCCTCAGCCTCAGGATTATAGGCATGTAGTACCACACTCAGCTTAAAAATTTCTTTATAAAATAAACAATTTCACCCTTGCAAACAAATTTTAAAAAAGGACACAGTTGAAAAAAAGTTATATTTGTGCTCAATGTGTTTTGCCTCATTTCCTAAATAGTACAATACACTATAGTAATCTTACACAGCATTTGCATTGGTATTAGTTATTATAAGTTATTTAGGGTAATTTACAGTATACAGGAAGATATGCATAGGAAATATGAAGTTCTGCACTATGTCATTTTATATAAGGGAATTGAGCATCTGTAAATTTTTTTTATCTACAGGGGGTAGAGAACCAATTTCCCATGAATACCAAAGGATGATATAATTCAGGTAGAACATGGACAAAGAGCATGAAGACACATTAACTGATGGAAAATAATCACATTAAAATATTCAACATCATTCACCATTGATAATACAAGTTGGAGCTATTAAACTATCACTATACACCTCTTAGGATTACTAAAAAAATAGTGACAACACCAAATGCTGACAAGGATGTAGAGAAAGTGAATCACTCATATATCACTGGTAGGAATACAAAATGGTACAACCACTGTGGAAAAGCTGGACAATTTCTTCTGAAACTACAAATACACTTTCCATTTGATCCAGCAATTGCACTTTTGGGCATTTATCCTAGAGAACTGAAGGTTTATGTTCACACACAAACCTTTAAATGAATATGTATAAATTTATTTCTCTCAAGCAAAACTTGGTAGTAGCATGGATGTCCTTCAACAGGTGAACTGTTTGACAAACTGCAGTACAACTATTGCTTGGAATATTCTGAAGAACAAAAAAAGAGAACATAGTATTAATACACACAATCCGGATGAATCTCCAGTGAATTACTAAGTGAAAAAAAAAGCTCCAAAAGTTTACATACTATTTATTAAGGTTATGTAGAGGAACAGAAGCAGCAGAATATGTAAATGTATGATTATAATATTACATAGGCTTACACGATCAGAATCTAGATAGTCCCCTAATGGCTATCTGCATACCAAAGAACCAGAAGAACGAGAAGCTGCTCAGTCCAAGAAGCTGGAGCTTCAGAACAAGAGGGACCAATGATGCAGTCCTAGTCTAAGACTGAAAGCCTGGAAATTTCATAGAGAACTGCTGGTGAGAATCCACATTGGAAGAGTGAGGAAGCTGGAGTCTGGTTTCCATTGATGATGGCAATAGCAATAGAGGAGCACCCTCAAGAAAAATTGAGCTTGCATGCATCTTGGCTTCCTCCTTCTTCTGCCTTTGATCCATCTGGGTCCCCAAACCTATTTTGATCTGGTCTCTCTTCATAGTTTACTGCCCTGCAAGCAAATCTCTCTGGAAACACCCTCATATACATACTCAGAAATCTCTTAATCCTAAATGTTTCTCAGTCCAATCAAACAGACAATCTAGATCAACTCTACAAATCTACCTTTATCACCTTGACACCCAACCATATTTCTTTAAATCACACTTAATCTACAAATAAACACAATAACAAGGTCATAACTCTTTCTTACATGATAAACTATCCTGTGTATAACTGAAAATAGACTAATTTTTTCCCCAGAATTAGAGACAAATCTTTTCAGTGATGCTTAATCTTTTCCTCACATCCCACAACTTAAATACTATAATGTATTAAAACATTTAAGTATTGATATTGTCAATCAATAATATGTTACATAATAAAGGAATGAGAGGAAAGGAAACAAAAATGTTCATTTAATATATGTATATATATGCACATTTTCTTAATAAAATAGGAAAAATATTTGTGACAATTAAAACTCTCAATTCTATAGTTTTTTCACATGCCCATGTCTGGTATTTATAACCACCTTCTTATACTACCCATTCTATATTCCTTCTGCCTTTAGCAAGCAGCTCAGCAAGTTTTGGATGTCTGAAGGGGTGATTGATATCCTCATTCCTGGAGGATATGGACCATTTGTCATCTTACCTGAATTGTGTTGTATTTCCCCCACTGACTTTAATAACAAGATATGGCAATAGTAAGAGACACCGTAAGGTATCTCCTGCACCCTTCCTTGCCTCCACTGTGGAATAATGGTCCAATTTCCCTTGGTAATCTGGATCAATCACCCTCACCAGCACCAATACTCCCTTTCTTAGCCTGTGGACTCAAAGGCATGAGGAGTTCAAAGTCTCAAGGAAGTCTTAATTTCCACATCAATGGAATCATTGTTGTGCCTCATTGTAGAAGTATTCCTCCCTACAGAACTAAGACTTCTAGGCCAGCAGAATATAAGGCTGTAGGAACACGAAGTAAAAATTTTGCTAGTGAATTAGTAGGGGTAATGGTGAGTGGTACCATTCCTATTTCCACCCCTTGAATCCTGAACTTGTGACTCTTAGCTACAGGAGAAACAGTATAGTATATTGAATGCTTATTTAGAAAATATACAGTCTTCCAGAGAAACTTGTCCCACCCCTGCAAAGTACTGCCACTTAGGTGATGCTGTAACTATATCTTCAAAAAACCATTCCACCATTCTATCAAACTAGCTGCTCAGGATAGTGGGGAACATGGTAAAATCAGTAAATCCCATGAGCATGAACCCATTTCCAAAATTATTTGGCTATGAAGTATGTTCTTTGGTCAGATTGAATGCTGTGTGGAACACTATAATGGTAGATAAAGCATTAACTTCACAGATGGTAGTTGTAGCAGAAGCATTATGTGTAGGGAAGGCAAATCCATGCCCAGAAAAAGTGTCTATTCCAGTATGAATAAAGCACTGCCCCTTCTATATTGGAAGTAGTCCCATATAATCAACCTGTCACCAGGTTGCTAGTGCATCACCACAGGGAATGATGCCCTATTTGGGGCTCAACATCCATCTTTGTTGCTGGCAAATTGAGCACGTGGAGTGGCCATATAACCAGGTCAGCATTGGTGAATGAAAGTCCATGTAACTGAGTCCATGCAAACCTTCATGTCTGCCACCACAACTACTCTTTCATGAGCCCATTGGGCAATAACAGGGATGTCTAAGGAAAGAAGTTGACTGCTATTCATGGAATAGGTCATCCTATCATTTAATTATGAATGTGCTCCTCTGTTGAGGTCACCTTTTGGTGAGCAATTATATGGGACACAAATATCTTCATATCCTTTGCCCATTTGGAGAGGTCTATTTACATACCTCTTCCCCAAATGTTTTTGTCGCCAATTTTCCAATCATGTTTCTTCCAAGTCCCTGACCATCCAGCCAAACCATTGGCTACAGCCCATGAATCATCACACATCTGGTTATTTTTCCTTCCAAGCAAAATGTACAATCAGGAGTACTGCCCAAAGTTTTGCCCACTGTAAAATTTCCCTTCACCACTGTCCTTCAGGGATGTCCCAGAAAGAGGCTGTAGTACATAGCTCTCTTTTGGGTGGTGCTTGCACACCATGCAGAGCCATCTGTAAACCAGGCCCTCATCTTTTCTTCCTCTGTCAATTGATCATAGGGCACATCCCATAAGGCCATAGATTCACATTAGAGGACAGGAGGCATTGCAACAGGGGTAGGAATCATGGACATTTGGATCACTTCTTATGTAACTTACTTCTGCCTTAAGGACTGTTTTAGTAAACTTTTTTGCTCTTGTGACCAAAATGCCTGACAAAAATAATTTTAGAGGAGGAAAAGTGTATTCAAGTTTCATGGCTTTAGAGGTCTCATTCCTTAGATGGCCAACTCCATTGCTCTAGGCCCAAGGTAAGGCAGAGCATTGTTATGAACAGGTGTGGAGAAGAAAAGCAGTTCAGGAAAGTGCAACAGGAAGTAGAGAGAGAGAGAGAGAGAGAGAGAGAGACTTCAGACAAGGGACATAATATTTATTTCAAAGGCAGGCCCCAATGATCCTCTTGCATCCACACCTTACCTGCATAAAGTTATCACTATCAGATGATTAATGCATTGATTAGGCTAAGAGTCTCATAGCCCAATCATTTCTCCTTGAAACTTTCTTGCATTTTCTCACACATTGGCTTTTGGGGCACACATAATATCAAAACCATGACAAAGACCCACTGGAGACTTATAATATACATACTACTTCTATTTGAAGATGGATCACTGCTGTGCATGTCCAACTTTATGACTTGGTAGTAAAAACAACACTCAGTTCAGGAGAGGCAGCTCACATTGCATGGTAACTTGGTGGTCCATGGTCAAGCATTCAGCTTCCATTAAGGTCCAGTAGCAGGCCAAGAGCTGTTTCTCAAAGCAAAAGTAGTTTGCAGATGACAGCAGGACCTTGTTCCAATATCCAAGGGCTTCTTCTATGATTCACCTCTGGGGCCTGCCAAAGACTCCAGACACTATCTCTATCTGCAACCGACACTTCAAGTACCATTGGATCATATGGGTCAAATGGCAAAGCAACCTACACACAAGCCTGGACCTGTTTCAGAGTCCTCTCCTGTCTGGGTCCCAATCAAAACTAGCAGCTTTTAGGATCACTCGATAGATGAGCCAGAGTAACATACCCAAACAAGGAATGCACTACCTCCAAAATATAAATAGTCCCCACTAGGCATTATGCTTCTTTATTGGTTGCAGGGGGACCAGATGGAAAAACTTAACCTTTACCTTAGAAGGAATATTTCAGTATCCCTACAACACTGGAGAACTAGAAATTTCATTGAGGTAGAAGTCCTGTGAATTTTAGTTGAATTTATTTCCCATTTCCTGGCATGCAAAAGCTTCACAAACAAGTCCAGAGTGGTTGCTATCTATCACTCCTTTGGTTCAATTAACATAATATCATCAATGTAATGGACTGGCAAGATACCTTGTGGAAGAGAAGGCAATCAAGAGCTCTACAGACTAAGTTATGACACAGGGCTGGAGAGTGAATATATCCCTAAGGTAGGACAATAAAGGTAAATTTCTGATCTTGACAGCTGAGATAAAATCACTTCTAGTGGGCGTTATGAAAATATATAGAGAAAAAGGCACTTGACAGATGAATGGTTACATACTAGATACCAGATCTATTAATTTGCTCAAGCAAAGAAACTACATCTGGTATGGCACCTACAATTGGAGACAACACCTGATTAAGCTTATGATAATCAACTCTCATTTTTCCAAGACCCATCAATCTGCTGCACAGGCCAAACAGGATATTTACATGGGGATGTGGTGGGAACCACTACCCTTACATCTTTCAAGTCCTTGATAGTGGCACTCTGTGATTTCCCCAGGAATGTGATATTGTTTTGGATTGACTAATTTCCCAGGTAGAAATAGCTCTAATGACTTTCTTTAGTACCATAATAGCCCTCACTCCACAGGTGAGGAACCAATGTAGGGGTTCTGCCAAGTGCTAGATATACCTGTCCCAGTTGTGCATTCTGGAATTGGAAAAATAACCACAAGATGTTTTAGAGGTGCAATAGACCTACTTTAAGTCAGACATTAGCTAAAGGATCACCTGGCCTCCATAAGCTCCTACTTTGAAGGATCCCAGTGACATTTTGGATTGCTTGGAATCAACACCAGTTTAAAGCCAGTGTCTAGTAGTCTATTTCAGTTTCCCTAAAAGGTAAAAGACTTAGGTCCCTTTGGGAAAGGATAGGAGAAAGATTAGCAGTAAAACTTGGCATTGTACCAGGGTCCTTCGTCAAGGGGACCTTGCCTCCACTTCATTCAAGGGGTTCTGATGTGTAAAAAGGCTCAGGTCTGGAAAGTGGTCAAGGAGACATGATTCTCTGCTGTTATGATTTAAGGCAGACTTTTGTACATTTGCCCTGGAATTTTCTGCTTATATGAGTAAAAATTTGGTGGATTTCCCATCTATTCTGCTTCCAGGAATACCATGATTGATAAGCCAACACCATAGATCTACATGAGTCAAACATTCTCCTTTATTGCCCATTATGGTAAATACAATCACCTTTCCTTTGGAGGTTGAGTGCCACCACTTGGCCTCTGCCACTCCAGGATCCAATTATACCTATTGCATTTAGTTTTCCAATTGAGAGACTGTGGTTCCCAGTATAAGTTCTGACATTCAGAGAAGAGCAACAAGAGAGCTCTTCCAGAATGCTTGGTGTCCCTCTCACAAAAGTTTCTGTTTCTTCAAGTATTGGTAAAGGGAAGAATGTGGGAGTTCAGTGTCCCCAGCCTCATCAGGGTCTTCCCACATGTCTCCATCCCAATTTACAGGATTTCATTCCTTGCTAAGCAGTGCTCTCACTTTAATTGCAGACACTCTGCAAGACTTCAAACATTCATTGTAATTAAGCCAAGTGCAGGATCAAAGCTTCTGTTTGGTTTTTGGTCATTTTGGCCCCATGACTTTGAGAAGAGTCATCTTCAAAGCACATTGAGAAGCGTTTAGATTGGTTGTATGCATCTGGAGCTGAGAAATTCAATATCTGAGCTCAAACTTCTCCTTTGTTACTTTGTCCAGTGAAGCCAGGAGCAAGCAGCCAACATCATTATATTTCATCGTTTTCCATAAACATTCAAAAAGTATAAAGTATAAAGCCACTAAACTCCTTAATTCTCACAAGTGGCAAATTAGGAGCCTCAAGTGTGTTCACTTCACATATCTCTTTAAATAGTTCACTCCATGGATTATCGGTTTTCTCACTGCTACCAGAGAGTTTTTAGCAACTTTAGGCCTAACCAATTAGAGAGCCAACTCCAGAGACCACAAAACCAACTAAGGAAATTCATCCTTATAATTCTGTTTCTCCATAATCTCGCCTGGTACCAAAATCTGTATAAGTCAGGATTCTTGAGAGGAACAGAACCAGCAGGATATGTATATTTATGATTATAAAAGAGAATTTATGAAATTGACTTACACATTCAGAAGCTGGATAGTCCCACAATGGCCATCTGCATGCCAGAGACCTGAAGGAATCTAGCTGTTTAGTACAAGAAGCTAGAGCCTCAGTACAAAAGGGACCAATGAGTCCCAGTCCAAGACTGTAGGCCTAGAAACTCCACGGATAATCAATAGTGACAATCCACATGGGAAGGGAGTGAAAGAACTGGGGCCCGATGTCTATGGGTGATGTCAGCAGTAACAGACCCACTCAATCAACAAAAATTAAATTTACATCTGCCTTGGTTCCCTCCTTCTTTGTTTTATCTGGGTCCTTAGTATTAGACAGTGCCCTCCACATTCAGGGTTGATCTCCCTAGTTTTCTGTCCCATCGTTTAATCTGTCTGGAAACATCTTTATAGACACATCCAAAAGTCTCTTAATCCTGGGCATCCAATCAAATCAAGTTGACAGCAGATTAACCATAATATACTATAGTTCTCCATTTCAACATTTTTGAAATGACAAAACAGTAGAAATGAATAGCACATCAATCATTTGTGAGGGATTACGGGAGGGGTAGGATGAGGAGGAAGTGAATGTGACTATAAAAGGGCAACAAGAGGAATCCATGCTGTGATGTCAATGTTTGCTATGTTGATTGTATCATTTTCAGTATTCTGATCATGATATACTCAGTTTTGCAATATATTAGAGGAAACTGGATTAAGGTACATGAGATGCATTTTTATTATTTCTTACAACAGTATAAAATAGACAATTGTGTTAAAATTGAAAGTTAAAACTACATTTTTTTAAAGGAAGGCATGTTGCATTGAATACAGAAGACCTATGTTCTTCTTAGTATTTCATCAGAAGGCATAGGACCTTGGATAAGTCATTTCAACTTTCAAAACCCAAGTTTTCTAATTTTAAAAATGTGCAGATTAGATAAATTGGCTCCTGAAATCAGGTTCCAATTATTTCATTATTTTATGGGTTTTTATTTCCTAGGAAAGAGTGTCTCCATAAAATACACCTTTATCTATTCCAGTGAAATGGAGTGCATGGAGTTTATTTGAAATCTGGGAAAACAGTCAAACTCTAGTGTGGAGATCTTGCACTTGACCAAGATAAATGTTTGATCATTAATGGGCTGATCTCTAAAACGTATCCACTACCCAGCCCATGACAGCATTTTCCTAAAATGTTAGAAATAAGGAGCTAGTTTATGGTTAAATTATAACCTTCTCAGCCAAAGAAATATTTCCTTTCTAGCTATGTTTGATGTTCTCCGAAAGACAAACTTTTACCAAGCCCATTTCACTGAGAGGGAAATAACCCACATGTGTGGTAGGTCCTTTAATTCACTTCAGTTCCTGCAATATTAGGTTTGGCATAGTTGTAAGTACTAATATGTTTATGTGGCATTTGGGGCACGTTTCTTCTGGTACTTCTGTCTGTCACCAACTGATGGGCTCCAAGACAGTCTGTTGCCCTTTCTGGAAGATAGACTGTAATATATTACATTCACAAAATGGTTCCTTAAAAGTTACTTCCTCTATTAAAAATCTACAAGGTCTTGAAGGACATTTAAAGAAGCAAAATTATTACTTAAATACCACATGGTCTCTAAATTCACAAACTATTCTTCTGAGTATAAATTACATAGATAGTGATCTATTCACAAAACAGTACAGTGACAGAATTTCATGTGTACAATACACATCTTGTGATGTATGCATAAAGACATAAATGAGGGTTTGGAAGTGGCTATTCTTATGATTTTAAACAATTAACTATGGAAGCTATCTTATATGTTTGGTGTTGAGAAAACTGGAAATCCATATGTAGTAGAATGAAATTGAACCCCTATCTCTCACCCTGCACAAAACTCAACTCAAAGTGGATCCAGGACCTAGGCATTAGACCAGAGACCCTGCGCTTATCAGAAGCAAAATTAGGCCCACTCTCCATCATGTTGGTTTAGAAACAACTTCCTTAATAAGACTCCTAAAGCACAAGAAGTAAAATCAAGAATCAATAAATGGGATGGTATCAAAGTAAAAAGCTTCTTTGCTGCAAAGGAAACAACCAAGAATGTAAACAGAGAGCCTACAGAATGGGAGAAAATCTTTACCACCTCAGATAGAGCATTAATGTCAAGGAAATAAGAAGAATTCAAAAAACAACCAAAAAAACAAATAACTCAATCAATAAACGAACAAAGGAACTGAACAATTCACAGAAGAAATACAAATGGTCAAAAATGTTTAAAAGAATTTTAAACATCTCTAGCAATTAGAGAAATGCACATTAAGACTACATTGAGATTCCATCTCACTCCAGTCAGAATAGCAATAATTGAGAATACAAGTAACAATAAATATTGGCAAGGATGTGAGGAGAAAGGTTCAATCATACACTGCTGGTGACACTGCAAATTGATGCAATCACTATGGAAAGCAGTACAGAGATTCTTTAGAAAACTTGGGATGGAACCACCATTTGACCCAGATACCCCACTCCTACTTTTATACCCAAAGGACTTAAAATCAGCATACTAGAGTGATGCAGACACATCAATGTTCATAGCAGCTCAATTCACAATAGCCAAACTATGGAACCAACCTAGATGCCCTTCAACAGATGAATGGATAAAGAAAATGTGGTATATGTACACAGTAGAATATTACTCAGCCATAAAGAAAAATGAAATTATGGCATTTGCCAGTAAATACATGGAACTGAAGAATATCATGCTAAGTGAAATGAGCCAATCCCAAAAAACCAAAGACTGAACGTTCTCTCTGCTATGTGGATGCTAGCCCACAACAAGGGAATGTGGGACAAGAAAAATAGAATGAAGGGAAGGGAGGGGGAAAGAGAACAGGAAGGACAGTAGAATTAATCAGACATAATCTTTGTATCCTTGTATTTGAGTACATGAGTCCAGTAACTCCTCTGCATAATGTACAACCACAGAATAGGATCCTAATTAGAATGTGATACTCCATGTATGTATAATATGCCAAAATGCATTCTACTGCCATGTTCATCTAAAAAGAACAAATATGATACATATTTTTAAAAAAACTATAAAACCTGAGCCTATAGGCTGTCCTAAAAATAGTTAAGAGGTTGGAGAACAGTATGAAGATTTTTGAAAGTTGTCACCCTTGAGTTTTCCTTGAGAGTGGAAAGATCATGCAGTTAGAGCTGACTTAGATCTTTCATGGCACTTATTCATTACAAATTTTCATTGGAGTCTTCCATTAGCTACATACTGGCTAGCTGCTAAGAAGAGATATAGACAAATAGGTAATGACCTTAACACCAAGTGCTGTGTTCTATATAGAGGTAAGTACTAAAAGCTACAGGGGGACACAGCAAATTATCTACCCCATCCTTTGAGTTTTCCCACGCATGATATTGCTTTTAAAACTCTGAATCCTTTGTGAATTGGGACATTCGCTTCCTTACTTTATGAATATCACATAGGTCCAAAGGTTTCCAGTTGCTGGGTTATTGGTATACCAAGGAATCTTCTTTAATTTGCAGATAACTCAAAACCAGACTGTCTGGTGCCAAGAAGCACAATTCACGCACCTCGATGGCTCGTGGAATTTCACTATGATGGATAGAGTGGAGGACAGAATGGGTGCACCACAAAAAGGATGATGTGTGTAACAGGCCCAGAAGAAATCTGGCCCACAGGTCTTTCTATGGGAAATTCATCTATATAACATCACATCTCTACCTAGTGACTCTACCCTGTGAGTTCCTTCTTCAGTCCCCAACTCCCTTGCAAAACAGGCTTCCTGGGTGACATACAAATGGAAAGCGTAAGAAAGTATGTCAAGTTTTTTTCCCTGAACTTATATAACACAAAAGGGCAGACCCGTTGGAGGGAAATTGCGTATTCTCAAGGATAAAAGTGACCTTCGGTTTCTATGTGAACCCAACTCTCCCCATTCCCGTTTGCTGGACTGTGCTACTGTCTGGTTTGTCTGATTTGATTATGAGGCCCCTAGGCAAGAACATTCTCTAATTCTATGTTCTCTACAGCACCTAGCCCATTGTTGGCACCACCCAATGCCAAACAACACTCAATCTCTGGTACCTAATAATAGCATTGCCTTCTCAACTCAATGTGATGAGGTTTCTCTCTTTTTCATGCCAGTGTTCATTCTGATTTGTATTTCATATTTGTGTCTGGAGAGCAAGCTTCATATGTTACTGAATCACCTCCGGGCTGATCTTCTTTTCAGGAAATGTAGGCATGAGGTTGAGTGTTTTTCAACCACGAGTTTTGGGAACACACGCTGCAGAAAAATACTGGGCTACACGAAGGGGAAATGTTTCTCAAAGCATCACTTTTTTTCTGCAGTCATGGGGATCTCCGTGAGCCAAGGATGCAGACTGGTTAGCAGATGTGACCATAAAACCAGCAGGTCCCTTCAATGCAAATATTTTACTTTAGTTTCTCTGTTACTAAGGCAAATACTGTTTTGTTTTGGTTTTTGTTGTTATTCTATTAAGAAGTCTTTTTCATTATACTCCTATAATTGTACTTATTTCCCCTGGTACTGAATTAAAAATTAAATTTCTCTTCTTGTTTTATGAGTATTGATTTTTGTAGTTATCATATATTATATATGGAATTTCATCACACACACACACACACACACACACAAAAGGACGTTTCTATGCAACCCCAGGTAGAAAATGTCTTCATAAAGACTCTTTCATTATATGCTGTTTTTTTTTCTTGCATTTAGCATGCCTTGTAATTTGCTGTTAAAAGTTAGACATGATGTATTAGGTAATGGGAACTTAGGTTGACTGGCCTTTCATGTGAGGTTTTATGCTAATCTGATAAGGTTATGGGGAATGTTTAATGTTTTTGGTAGCTGTGTATACCTGTATGACAGAGTTTTCAAATGCTTCTGTTGCCCTTGTTTTTGTTTCCTCTGTCATTTAGGGGCTTCTCTAAGAATTCCTAAGAGAGAATCTGTGCCTTCTAATTCTATCAGTTGTAAACCTCTACCATTATATCAGAGTCCTGTTGATATGTTGGTGTACGTGGAGGAGGGGGAAGTATTCTAAAATCTAACCAATTAGCTTTGGTCTTTTTGTGGCTGATGTCCCTGGTCTGTAGCCTTAACAAGTATTTCTGAGTTTTATTTCCCAATTAGATGACATCAGACATCTAGAAAAGAACAAGAGCTTCTTAGACACCCTTTCTCCCTAGTGAGGTAAAGCTCTGGTAAAGTCTTTTTAAAATTTTTTTATTTTGTAATTTCTTCTGATTAGTTATACAATGATAGCAGAATGCATTTTGACTCATTGTACACAAATGAGCACAAAATTTCATTTCTCTGGTTGTACACGATGTAGAATTACACCTCTTGTGCAGTTGCACATGTACCTAGGGGAATGATTTTCATCTCATTCCACCATCTTTCCTGCCCCCATGCCCTCTCCCTTCCCTTTGCCCAATGTTCCTCCATTCTCCCCATGCTTTCCTCCATTATGGATCAGCATCCACTTATCAGAAAGAACATTCAGCCTTTGGTTTTGGGGGATTGACTTACTTCTCTTAGCATGATATTTCCCACCTCCATCCATCTACCTGAAAATGCCATAAGTTTATACTTTTATTGGTGAGTAATATTCCATTGTGTATATGTGCCACAGTTTCTTTATCCATTCATCTGTTGAAGGGCATCTATGTTGGTTCCACAGTTTAACTATTGTGAATTGGTTTCACAGTTTAACTATTGTGAATTGAGCTGCTATGAACATTGAGGTAGCTGTGTCACTATTGTATCTTCTTTTTAAGTCCTTTGGGTATAAACGTAGGAGTGGGATAGCTGGTTCAAATGGTGGTTCCAATTCCAAGTTTTCTAAGGAATCTCCATACTGCTTTCCATAGTGGTTGCACCAATTTGCTGTACCACCAGCAATGTCTGAGTAGAACTTTTTCTCCACATCCTCAACAACACTTACTATTGCTTGTATTCTTGATAATTGTCATTATGACTGGTGTGAGATGAAGTCTTAGAGTAGTTTTTATTTGCATTTCTCTAATTACTAAAGAAGTTGAATATTTTTTTCATATATTTGTTGATCGATTGTATATCTTCTTCTGAGAAGTGTCTGTTCAGTTCCTTAACCCCTTTATTGATTAGCTTATTTACAACATACCACCCTGAATGCTCTTGATCTCCGCTGGTAAAATCTTTTACCCTGGGTAGTGGGTCTTTATTATGGTGAGAGCACTCAGTGAGTTACATTTCCCCTCTTAGACCCAAAGCCACAAAGGAACTTTTCCTGGCCCTTTACCATGAGAATATGGTGAGATTCCAGAAGGTAAGCCCCATTAAAGCATCAAAGTCCCCCAGCATTTGTTCCCCAGGAGTTTCTAATTCTCATGCCAGTCCACACTCAGCACCCACAATTTAATCACAATTATCATATAAGTTTTGCTGTAAATTATGGCCTCAGGGAGTTTTCTGCTGCAGATCTTAGCACTGATTCTGAATTTGCCTGGTTTGGTGATGGCAGTAAGACCTTTTCCTTCAGCTTTCTCCTGGATCAATGAATGGTCATTGATTTTCAGTATGTGCAGCTTTTATAAGGGTAAGTATAACAACTTCCAAGTTCTTTCATATTGGAGCTGAATTATATGATTTGTATAGGCAAAAATAAATCAGATAAGGAGGTTGAAAGAAATATTGCTATAAATAATTGGGCTAAAGATTGTTTTACATCCCAAGAAGCTTTGAATCAAAGCTTTTAATCAAAGCTTATTTCTAGTGACAAAGTTAAGAAAATAGGAATGATTGAAATAGATAGCAGAATCTACCTAGTGTGGCTTCCACTGGTCAATTTGTGAATTGTGACAGAAAAAACTGAATGAGATAAATTATTAAATTATAATATATTAAATAATCAAGGAATCCACTTGTTCATGATGATACCCAAAATTAATAATTTCAAGGTTGAGGAAAGGGAGAATGAGAAGGTCTCCTTGAAAAACAAACAAACAAACAAAAAACCTAATGTGAAAGAAATGATAAAACTGGAAAGCCATCAGTTGATAACATCATAGTAATGACAAATTCAAGCACTATGAATTAGTGGATAACAAAACTATGGGATTAGGATCATTGGAGAACAAGGTCAGATCACTGGACAACAAAGTCATGGGATTAGGATCACTGGAGAATAAGTATTCTGTGGGATGATACCCACAGAATACTTATTAATCACAAAAGGAAACAAGAACCTTTACAATGAAGGAATCCCACATACACACTCTAACCAAATGATCAAGGTTAATTGATATACCAATATCAAGTACTTCCTGATATGATGCATACTGCTCCTGCCAAAAATGTTTTGCATAAATCTTTTTGTGAAGAAGTACTTGTTTTAGGGACAGTGTGTAAAAGAGTGTTTTGGTCTAGTTAAAAATTTTAATGTCGAGTTCCTGCGGACCAGCAGGAGCAGCAGAGGACCCAAAACTGCCCTCAAGAAACTCCACAGGAGTCCAGCCAAGGGGAGACCAGAGACTGCTAGCCACCAGCCACAGGGGAGGCCACATGCATGGTAAGAGTCATCACAGAGACCCCTGAGGCCCTACCCAAATGAGGCCTGGGCCTCTCCCAGTACCGCTCCAGAGTTCCTGTGGACAGACAAGTCAGAGGGTCCAAAACTGCCCTCAGAAAATGCCACTGGTCCCCAGCCAAAGGCAGACCAGAGCCTGCTAGACTCCAGCCCCAGGGGAGCCCACACCTACAGTAAGGGTCACACACAGACTCTCCTGCTTGTGACCCTGCTTAAGTGAGGCCAGGGCCCGCCCCTAGTTCTGCTCCAGAGTGCCTGCTCAGTGGGAAGAGCACAATAAATGGCCCAAAACAGCCCTCAGAGACTGCCACAGGGGCCCAGCCAAGGCCACTCCCACATCCCTCGTGAGGTACTTTCACTACCTCCGCCATCAACTTTAGTGACAGTAGTGCCCACATGGGGACACTGGGAGAACAGAAGTAGCTCCAAGGTGAGATACAGGTAATCTGGAGTGTCACTGTAAGATTATAGGATAGAAGCCGCAATACCTCAGATCAGTATTGTAAGAAAGGAAGATATACAAACAACATGAAAAAGCAAGGGAAGAAAGTGCCCCAAATTAACCTTGATACTACAGCAACAGAATCCATTGACAACAGAGTTGATTAAATGTCAGAGAAAGAATTCAGAATGTACATAATTAAAATGATCTGTGAATTAAAGAATGACATAAATGAGCAAATACAGGCAAAAATTGATCAATCCAACAAAGAAATAGGAGAGCAAATAAAGGCAATCATTGATCATTCTAACAAAGAGATAAGAGAGCAATTACAAGTAGCAAAAGATTACTTTAAGAAAAAGCTAGAGATTGTGAAAAAAAAACTAGAAATTCTTGAAATGAAGGAAACAATAAACCAAATGAAAAACTCAATAAAAAGCATCACCAGCAGACTAGATCACCTGGAAGACAGAACCTCAGATAATGAAGACAAAATATACAATCTTGAAAATAAAGTTGACCATACAGTGAGGATGGTAAGAAATCATGAACAGAACATACAAGAAATATGAAACAACAGCTGGGTGTAGTGGCACAAGCCTGTAATCCCAGCATTTAGGGAGGCTGAGACAGGAGAATCATGAGTTCAAAGCCAGCCTCAGCAATGGCAAGGTGCTAAGCAACTCAGTGAGACCCTGTCTCTACATAAAAACACAAAATAGGACTGGGGATGTTGCTCAGTGGTCAAGTGCCCCTGAGTTTAATCTCCAGTACAAAAAGAAAGAAAGAAAGAAAGAAAAGAAAAGCAATATGGGACAGCACCAAAAGACCAAATCTAAGATTTATTGAGATAGAAGAAGGCACAGAATTTCAAATCAAAGAAATGCACAATCTCTTCAATGAAATAATATCAGAAAATTTCCCAAATAAGAAAAATGAATTGGAAAATCAAATACAAGAGGCTTACAGGACACCAAATGTACAAAATTTCAACAGATCTACACTAAGGCACATTATAATGAAAATGTCCAACATTCAGAACAAGGACAGACTTTTAAAGGTTGCAAGAGAGAGGAACCAGATTACATATAAGGGGAGACCAATTCAGATCTCAGCAGATTTTTCAACCCAGACCCTAAAAGCCAGGACATCATGGAACAGCATATTCCAAGCCCTGAAAGAAAATGAATGCCAACCAAGAATCCTATATCCAGCAAAACTGAGCTTCAGATTTGATGATGAAATAAAAGCCTTCCATGATAAACAAAAGTTAAAAGAATTTACACCAAGAAAGCCTGCACTACACAGCATTCTTGGAAAAATATTCCATGAGAAGAAATGATAACCAACAATGGAAATATACAAGAAGAGGAACTATACTAAAGGAAAGACCATTCAAAAGAGAAAAAAGTCAAGGTAAAAACCAAATATAAACCAAAATGACTGGGATTACAAATCATATTTCAATAATAACCCTGAAAGTGAATGGCCTAAATGCTCTAATTAAAAGACATAGACTGACAGACTGGATTTAAAAAAAGACCCAACAATATGCTATCTTCAAGAGACTCATCTCATAGGAAAAGGCATCCACACACTGAAAATGAAAGGCTGAGAAAAAACATATCACTCACATGGGCCCCGCAAACAAGCAGGAGTTTCCATCCTCATATCAAATAAAGTGGGCTTCAAACCAAAGATGGTGAAAAAAGATAAAGAAGGTCATTTCATACTTCTTAAGGGAATTATACATCAACAAGACATAACAATCATAAATATCTATGCATCAAATAATGGGGCTTCTACGTATATCAAACAAATCCTTCTCAAATACAAGAATCAAATAGACCACAACACAATAATACTTGGATTCTTTAACACAGCTCTTTCACCATTGTGTAGATCTTCCAAACAAAAACTAAATAAAGAAACCATAGATCTCAATGAAA
>PVHX01022766.1:0-27182 GCA_004024805.1 Geosciurus inauris
TGTAATCTGCATTAATCATTTTATTTCCTCTGTCTTACTTAAAACCTATCTCCACAGCCAGCATGAACATACATACATATATATATATATCTTCCTTCCTTCCTTCCTTCCTTCCATACTGGGGATTGAACTCAGGGGTACTTGACCACTGAGCCACATCCCCAGCCCTATTTTGTGTTTTATGTAGAGACAGGGTCTCACTGAGTTGCTTAGTGCCTCGCTTTGCTAAGGCTAGGTTTGAACTTGCAATCCTCCTGCTTCAACCTTCCGAGCCACTGTGATAACAGGCGTACGCCACTGTGCGTGGTGAACATGTATGTATATGTCTTTAAAACACTTAATTTCTTGTAATTTAAAAATGTTAAAACTTCGAAAATCAACTAGTGTTTAATTGTGTGTGTGTGCATGCGTGCGCACGCTCAAGGGATTGAACCTGGGCACTTAACCACAGAGCCACATTCCCAGCCCTTTTTATTTTTTATTTTGAGATGGTCTCACTAAGTTGCTGAGGCTGGCTTTGAACTGATGATTCTCCTGTGTCAGCTTCCTGAGCTGCTGGGGTTACAGGTGTGTGCTATCACACCTGGGTAGTGTTTAATTTTTATCATTATTTTTATTTTCTATTTTTAAAAAAAGTTTGGAATGCAAACCTCACACACTGTTGCTCTGAAAGACATATTGATTTGGCTTATATATATATTTGACATATATTTTCTCTGAGATACTTGTTTGAAGGTGCCTGAGAGTTTCTTGAGATTGCTAAAAATTTCAACACTTCCCTTTCATTCATTTACTCTCCATTGTACCAAGAAAAAGGACCAATGTTATCACCTCCACTCAATGGACAGAAAAACTCAGGCACTGGTGCGTATGTTTTGAAAGTCAAAGGGTGGGTGGGTAATGACCCTCAATTCGGGTGGCAGGCCTTTCCAAAAGTCAGGGCCTTGCTGAGAATCTGGCCTCCTTCCAGGCCGCCCCTGCAGCCCACATTGATTTGGCTGCATTTTTATGCTGGCTTAATGTTAAATGGTGAGTCCCTTTTCTTTTTTCACATTTGAAAACCAGCAGAGGGGGTTTCCCTGATATTCTTCCAAGGAGCAAGCAACTTCCACCAATCTGTTATGCACAATTACCATCTGTGAACTCAACCGTCTGCACATAAACTATTCGACTTCTCTCTTCATGGAAACTCTAGTTTTGTACCTTTGACTTGAATCTTCCACCTTCTTCATGATACTACCAAGTATCAGGCTTCCAGAAAGACTTCTCTAATTTGTTCAAGATATTGCCAGTCTCCAAGGCTCTAAATCATTTAATCAGAAGATAGACAAAGTGTTTCATTTAGTTATGCCTGGTTTAAGATTCCTCCTTTCCCTTTCCCTGCTATTAAAAAATACAGACAAAATGGAAAAACTGAGCTCTGGTTATGTACTATGACTTGAAATGCATTTAAATAAAATAACTAAAAAAAAAAAAAATACAGACAAAAGAAGACCATTGTGCCAACCCTGTGTCTTCAGGACCTGGGCAGGTTTCTCAGCATCTGGGACTGGCTTATGAGGAAGGCTCACTTTCTCCCTGAAGCCAAACTGGAGGCACTTCTCATTTTTGTTGGTACCAGAAGGGAAAGCCCATCACAGCGGTACATTCAGCTGACTGTATTTCAGTCTATAGAATATCTTGATTTGGACCTGATTACTCAAAAGATTAAAAAAAAAATCTAGACTTTTGTTAGCCACTGGGAATAAGTACTTTTTGTGTACAATAAGAAAATAATATATAATAAATATTTTGTGTGCAATAAGAAAAACTCTAGCATTTTAGAAAGATGGGCATAGTGGTATATACATTTAGAATCTTTTAAGATCAAAGACTTTTGGTTGGGCGTAGTGGCTGTAGGCTTCTAATCCCAGTGACTCAGGGAGGCTAAGGGAGATGATTGTAAATTTGAGGCCATCCTCAGCAATTTAGTGAGACTCTGTCTCAAAATTAAAAAAATGAAGTCAGCTGAGGTGGCACAGACAGTTGGATGCTATGGGCTGATCAGTGTACCATGTTTAAAACGTCACACCCAGTTCCATAAACATACTCCGATCTCAATGTGTGCTATACTGTTTCTTTAAATATGAACGAAGTGAGCAAATCGGAGAGGAGATAATTGCTTCCATAACAGGTTTGCATTGTGAGTTTTCTGTAGGTGATAAATATGAGAGGTGCTGGTTACAGAAATGCTCTCGAGGATGCCTGTGTCCTCGGTGCTCGTGGGTTTCCATTTTGCTTGCAGCCTCTCATACGATGCTCGGCATAAAATAGACAATCATTAATAATCAGTAGCAAAGCAAATACCTGGCTATTGGCAACTTGGTCATTAGTTTTTATAAACTGAAAACCTTTCTTTTTAGGATGTCACCTTTACTCCTTTCCTTAACTTTGGGCACCAAAACATCCTGAGGCTACAAATGCTATCATTTTTTTAAAGTCTATAATTTTAGAAAACAAAGAGTCAGATAAGTAGTGTGAAAGTCTAAGAACCCAGAAACATCTGAAAGACAAATATACAAGGAATATTTTATATTTTATCAAAAAATATTTTTTTAAAAGGGTTGGGGAGGGCTGGGGGTGTGGCTCAGTGGTGGAGCTCTTGCCTAGCATGTGTGAGGGACTGGGTTTGATTCTCAGCACCACATATAAATAAATAAAATAAAGGTTCATCAACAAGTAATAAAGGGGCTGCAGTTGTGGCTCAGTGGTAGAGCGCTTGCCTACCAGGCGTGAGGCACTGGGTTCGATCATCAGTACCACATATAAATAATAGATGAATAAAATAAAGATTCATCAAAAACTAAAAAAAAATTTTTTTTAAATATTTTTTTAAAAAGGGTTGGGAACGTGACTCAGTAGTAGAGCACTTGCCTAACATATATGTGAGGCCCCAAGTTCCGTCTCTAGTACCATGGGAAAAAAGGAGGGAGGGAAGGAAGGGCAAAAATGGAATATTACTTTGCCCTAGATTATTCTTTCAAGGCATTCTTTCTTTTTTTCTTTCTTTCTTTTCCTTGTGGTGCTGGGGATTGAACCCAGGGCCTTGTGCATGTGACACAAGCACTCTACCAACTGAGCTATTTCCCCACCCAAGCCTTTCATTTTTAAATAAATGAGAAATAATTTTATGAGAAAATTTAATTTGGCCTAATACATTTGGTGGTTTCTAAAGTTACAAAAAGATTTTGTTTCATTTTTAATACTGGGGATTGAGCCCAGGGTTGCTTAACTGTGAAGCCACATCTCCAGCCACTTTTAGTTTTCGTTTTGAGACAGGATCTCTTTAAGTTACTTAGGGCCTTGCTAAGTTGCTGAGGCTGACCTTGAACTTGGGGTCCTCTTGCCTCAGCCTCCAGAGTCACTGGGAGTACAGGTGTGTGCCATTACATCTAATTTTTATTACTGAGTTGCATGAGCTTTGTAAATCTGAAATGTGATTTTTAGAATTGTCGCAATAATTGTTTTAGTTGTTTGTTTGTTTATTTATTGGCACTGGAGATTGAGCCCAGATATACTTACCACTGAGCTATATCCCAGATCTTTTTAGTTTAAAATAGGGTCTCACTAAGGTACTGAACTGTGCTGAACTTGAACTTGAGATCCTCTTGCTTCAGCATCCCAAATCCCTGGGATCACAGACATGTGCCACAGTGCCTGGTCCAATTATCTTTTAATTACTCTTCTAGTTTCTGATTGCATTCCCTTTACCTGTTTGAATCTAAAATATTCTTCTTCCACAACTTGATACATGCTTTGTGTCTTTGATATTGAACCTCTGACTGACTGTTTGAACAAGTCTTGGCTACAGGGCCCTTATTTTTGAACTCTGGGGCACTCGACCACTGAGCCACATCCCCAGCCCTATTTTGTATTTTATTTAGAGACAGGGTCTCACTGAGTTGCTTAGCACCTTGCTATTGCTGAGGCTGCCTTTGAACTCGCAATCCTCCTGCCTCAGCCTCCCAAAGTGCTGGGATTACAGGCATGTGCCACCGTGCCTGGCTACAGAGCCCTTCTTTTTTTTTTTTTTTTAAATATTTGTTTAGTTGTTAATAGGTCTTTATTTTATTCGTTTATTATTTATATGCGGTGCTGAGGATCGAACCCAGTGCCTCACGCATGCTAGGCAAGCGCTCTACCACTGAGCTACAGCCCCATACAGAGCCCTTCTTTACACATATATTTGCCCATCTTCTCTCAAGTGACCCACATTGGATGTGGTGCAGGGGTAAGAAGAGCAAGGGGACAATTCTTGGCATGTGGAAGACAATAGTGTAATATTACCAATAGGCTTCAAAGAGTCCAAATAACTGGTCATGAGAGACGTTAGATGTGGTATCAATTTGGGAAATAAAAATTACAGCATCACAAACTATAATACTTTTCCCTAAACTCTTCCCAAAGGGTTGCACATATTGTTCATTTGCTATGTGAAAACTTGGCCTGTTTCACAATAAGAGAGAGGCTGATGGAACCGAAGTGTTAAAAGTGAAAGGCTAGCTGGGCTCAATGCTGCACAGATGTAATCCCAGAGACTTGGGAGGCTGAGGCAGAAGGATTGCAAGTTTGAGGCCAGCCTTAGCAATTTAGTGAGGCTCTGAGCAACTTAGTGAGACCTTGTCTCAAAACAAAAATGAAAAGAGCTGGGGATGGAGCTCAGTGGTAAAAGAGCCCCTGGGTTCTATCCCCAGTACTGGAGGGGGTGGGGAGTGAAAGTCTGAGTTAATGTGTGTTGTTGGGGACAGGTGGGTGGGTCTGGTTTGTTCTCCATAAGTGTGCCCATATTGGGGATCATTGTTTACACATGGACATTTGTGGGTCACTAGCAGACAAACCTATGGGAGGAAAGATTAGAACCTTAAATGTAACAATTTTGCCCTGAAGGATGCTGTTCCTGGGGAGTTGAGGAAGGAAAGCTTTTGCTTTAGCTTCCAGTTTTTGTTTGGGACAAGGTTTGGAGTGTAGTGACACAATGAGGGTTGGCTTCCAAGCTTTTTTAAATCAATCAGACACATTGTTTGTGCCTTTAGGTTTGATAGACATGTTGTAATAAGGTCCTGAACTGTTCTCTACCTCTTTATGTACCTTCTGTCTAAAGGCTTGTTACTATTGTGACCTGGATTCATGGAAGCACAAACGATGGGTTTAACCATTAACTTTCAAACCACCTTTAAATGAATTCTTTTATAAGAGGAGAATTATATAGGCTTCCATGGTTGCTTAGAGGAAACAAGAAAAGGATTCAGGTTGAACTAGGTTTTTAAGGAACTAGGAAGTGATGGTTACCATGACCCCAGACCAAGTAGATAATCTGCCTTGAACTGACTCTGTCAGGTAACAATGTCTAACTGACATTCCAATGTCCCTGAAAAACAATGCTTTCTGAAGTTGGTTTGGCTGAGAATAGAGTTAAATTGTAGCAATACCGTGTGTTCATTGAGAAGAATCTCCCAATTTTTCCCAATACTTAGTGTCTCTTAAAGCATCATTTGATGTTAAATATCTATTTTCAGGGCCTTTCCTAGAGAAAGTTACAAGTTATAATGGATACATTATTTTCTCAAGTGATATAAAGGACTGAACAGAATAACCAAAACCCTGCCTCCCTTTGATTTATAATTATTTTCTTTTCTATTATTTTTATTTTTTTTATTATTTTTTTTTTTTTTGGTACTGGGGATTGACCTCAGGGGTACTTGACCACTGAGCCACATCCCCAGCCCTATTTTTGTGTTTTTTTTATGTAGAGACAGGGTCTCACTGAGTTGCTTAGCGCCTCGCTGTTGCTGAGGCTGGCTTTGAACTCGCGATTCTCCTGTCTCAGCCTCCCAAAGTGCAGGGACTACAGACGTGCGCCACCACGCCCGGCTTCTATTATTTTTAAATATATTTTCTAGTTGTAGATGGACACAATTACCTTTAATTATTTATTTTTATGTGATGCTGAGCATTGAACCCACTGCCTCACATGTGCTAAGCAAGAACTCTACCACTGAGCTACATCTCCAGCTCCCCTTTTCTATTTCTAATTGAGCATTAGGTAGGAGGAGGGACAAGCATGGTGGCATCCCTGGAGGTTGAGGTAGGAGGACTGGAAGTTCAAGGCCAGTCTCAGCAATTTATCCTGGCCATAAACAACTTCAACCCTATTTTTAAAAATTAAAAGGGCTGGGGATGTAGCTTAGTGGTAAAACATCCCTGAGTTTAGTTCCTAGTATCAAAACCCAAACCAAACCAAACCAACCCAATTAGAGAGGAAAAGATAGTTCTCTAGGAAGCTGAGCAATCCAGGTAATATTTTAATTTTTAACATGTTTCATGCAAAAACCAAAGATTTTCTTGTTGGAGAAGTGACAGTGACCTTATTTGGACTGCTCATGACATTATGACATAATTATCAGTAAGTAGCATGAAAGCTCATTTGGGGTCTTCTATAGTTCCTATTTTGTGCTTTTCCATGGATTTTAATTTCCACATGCTGTATAAATTACACAAATTCATACCACACTGTAATTTTTTTCTTTAATGTTCGAAAATGTTTTTTTTTTTTTTCTTAAAAAAAGTCCTCTGGTTGATTAATTATTTTCTAGAATCTATGTATAGACTATCTACTGGCCTCAATTTTCAGATCAGGAAATAGACACACAGCAAGACTCAGTGATAGTTTTGGCATTGTCCAGGAGTCAGCAAAGCCAGCCTCCTGTTTCCCATCCTGACCTGGCTATGAGTGGTCAGGAGGCAGCTCCTGGGTAATTACCTTTAGAGTCAAATCTCTGATTCACAGAAATATGAGCTTCTTTTGATTAAATAATTGACTTCATCAACTTATTTTCTCTCACCTAGCAATTAATTACATAATGTACCACTTCTTCATGACATCATATTGCTATTTATTCATATATACTTAAAACTGAATTCCTTAAGAAAGGCTATGCTATTGGTAAATCCCTTGAGATAAGGGTCTAGGACCAATCATTCCTGCAGCCTCTGTAATACATAAGGTCTGACACACAGTGGACTTAAAATTTGAGTTGATTTCTTCTATGATCTGAGAAAACCTCAGTTTGAGGTTTTCAAGTATTTTTCTCCTAGCATTAATTGATATATTTCTAAAGTAGAGCCCCTCTTAGTTACATGATTAGTGTTAGAATAACAAAAAATGTCTTTATAGTCAAGGGATGCAGAAAAATTTGTTCCTAGACATTTCCTCCCCCATCTGCCTATTTTAGGAGTTAATAGGCCTTCTTCAAACCACTGACTAGGACTTCTTCGAGAGTCAAAGGCAAAATACATTAATCCACTATTATTTTAGGCTTTAGGCAGCATTGAGGGCAGATATTTTCCCCCTAGCTACAGACTGCTGAGGAATGATTGACCAAATTTAATTATTCTTCATATTGTTAGGAATTTTGAAAAGTGAGAGTGGGCATATCTTTATATTTGTCATATGCCAGATATAGTCCTCATGACTGCACCATGTCCCTATGAGGTAAGTACTGTACTGCTATTATCCCATTTTTCATACCATAATATTGAAGCTCAGAGATGCTAAGCAATTTGCCTAAGACCCTGAGCTAGTTAATGGTGAGGATAAGAATCAGGCAGTATGGTTCCAGGGGCTGAGTTACATGTGCTAGAAAACATGATATTTGGGCTAGGAGAGGAGGGGGGTGCACACCTTCAATCCCAGTGACTTGGGAGGCAGAAGCAGGAGGATCTCAAGTTTGAGGTCAGCCTCAGTAACTTAGCAAGTCCCTGTCTCAAAGGAAAAATAAAAAGCGCTGGGGATGTAGCTTAGTGGTAAAGTACCTCTGGCTTCAATTTCCAGCACAAAAACAAAGAAAAAACCTCACCAATAACAACAACAACAACAACAGAAACCTACCCGCCAAATCACCCACAATATTTGGGAGAAGGTGGGGAATGGAGACGGCTGAAAGCAGAGATAAGACTGAGCCTATCCTCCATCTCCTCAGAATTTTGTCTAGTGTGGGTCTTTATCTAGGAAATATTCCCTCAGTGTTAGTCCTAAGACAAATGAAGCCATCTGTTGGTGAGAGGAAATCAGGTCCTTCTAGAATATATATTTATTATTTTACTGATTTTTGCAAAACTGGAGATTGAACCCAGGGCACCACCACTGAGCTATATCCCCAGTCCTTTTTATTTTATTTACTTTTCAGATTTTGAGATCAGGTTTCCTTAATGTGCCGAGGCTGGCCTTAAACTTGCTATCCTTCCGCCTTAGCCTCCCGAGTCACTAGGATTACAGGCAGGTATCACCACTCCTCCTCCAGAATATGAATATATATAATAGTAACAAAGTTCTTGGAGGTTGGAAATAACAGTAAAGACCCAAAGGAGGGGATTCTGCATCCTTTTCTGATCATGTAGGTAGTCTTCTAGCAGAGATGGCTGGCAAAAGACAAAATGAACTAAATGTTTAAGTAGCAAGAATAAAACCATTTCACTTGGGCATGGAAGTTCCAGATGTGGGAAGTTTAACTGGGACAGCTCACAGCACCCTCCTCACTACTGTATTCCTAGTGACTCAGGAGGCTCCAGCAGGAGGATCTCAAGTTCAAAGCCAGCCTGGGCAACTTAGCAAGAACCTGCCTTGAAATAAAATTTAAAAGAGTTGGGATGTAGCTCAGTGGGAGCTCAGGGTATATATGAGGCCCTGAGTTTGATCGCAGGACTGGGGAAAAAATATAGAATTTTCCATGTGGAAAATTTTTCCTTTTCTTTTTTTATTCCTTTCATTTCAAATGAAAATCCATCCTGAACAATTAGTTGAATTGATTTGTCTGCTCTAAGATTTCACTTAAAGCCATAAGCAATTGAATCTGAACCAGACATTGGAGACACACTTGCCTTACTCCTCTGTGTGTGTGAGAACGCAAACAGAATAATGGAGTGCTCCAGAACAAATGTACGCCCAGTGTGCCTGATGGGAACTGAAGCCAAACCTCCTACTTCTCACCTATGCTCTTCCAACAAAAGGAAGTAAGAAATGTCAAGTGTGGCATGTTTTCTCTACTTCTGTTTTGACAGAAAATTCCATTTTAATTCTTCTTTCACCATGAATGAACTTTCTGTCAAATACAGCATGATTGCTGTTTATCAACATTTACATATACGCACGCACACAATTTCCCTGCCACTCTGAAGTTGGGCATGGCCATATAAATACATTTGGCCATAAAATATGAGTAGAAGTGACAATTATGTAATTATGTGTTGTTTTGGTATAAAGCATTTAGTTGTCAGTACTAGGCCCTCAAACTTTCTTTTTCCCTTCCACATTAACCAAAGAGGCTGGGTTTTCCAGATGGTACAAGGTGGAAGAACTCACTTCAGCATCAATGGCTGAGTTACTACACTGATGACACTTTTCCCTGGAGAATCACGTAGACTCTGAGTGAACAGAGAAATAAGCCATCATTGTATCAGCTCACCAGTGTTATGGCCTTGCTTGTTACTACAACGATACCTAGCCTATCCCGATTGTTACAGGGCTTTAGGAATCTACACTAACTATATTAGTAAGTGCTTGTTAAGGGGTAGACTCCATGGTAAGTATTAAATATGATTGAGGTATGTATCTACACATTTTGTAAACTGGGGCATGGAGTCTCAGAAAAGGTAAATAAGTCCCTCAAGCTTACTCAACTGGTAAGAACGAGTTCTTCCTGGACATGTCTGGCTCGAAGGCTTCTGCTTTTTTCACTCCACTATACTCTGAGGGTTTAAAAGTACCTTTGTGCCAGGCATGGTGGTGCTCACCTGTAATCCCAGCACTTCGGGAGGCTGAGTCAGGAGATTTGTGAGTTCAAAGCCAGCCTCAGCAATGGCGAGGTGCTAAGCAACTCAGTGAGACCCTGTCTCTACATAAAACACAATATAGGGCTGGGGCTGGGGCTCAGTGGTCGAGTGCCCTTGAGTTCAATTCTCGGTACCAAAAAAAAAAAAAAAGTACCGTTGTATGCTAGGCACTGTGGCAAATGCCTGTAATCCCAGTGACTTGGGAGGCTGACACAGGAGGATTGCAAGTTCAAGGCCAACGTGGATGATTTCATGAGACCCTGAATCAAAATAAGAAAGAGAAAGAACTGGGATGGAGTTCAGTGGTAAAGTGCTCCTAGGTTGAACCCCCAGTACCGCTGAACGTAGTCACATACCTATATACACACATGGATCCCATGGACATTCTGTGGAATGACTGATGTGGGCTGATCACTATGCTGACCACTACAGGTAATGCTCTGTGAGAGGTGAATCCATCCTTAATAATTCAGAGTATAGTCAAGAAGTGTAGAGGCCACGGAACAATAGAGGAAATGAGATGTGAATCTGGCATTGAACAGTCCCCAAACCTGGAGCTGGGGCTTGAAGGTTGGTTAGGATGTAGAGAGATGAGAGGTCCAGCACTGTCCAGCACGGTGGTAGAGCAGGTGAACTCCTGACTGCCTAGTTTGAATGGTGAGCCTGTCACTTCAGCTCTCTCCGCTTCCGTGCCTTCATCTATGGAATGAGGTCGGTAACAGTGTTGACACCCTGGGCTTGTCGTGAGAGTTATGTGGAACAGTGAATGTCAAATCTTAGCAAAGTGATGACTTCTGGTGCTCCATGATTGATGGCTGCCTCCAGACTTTGGAAGCAACAGGACAGACCTGGTGGGAAGTAATACATAGAACACGGTCTCTATAAGCTTAAAGGCTTCCATTCATATCCCACTCTTTCTCTGAGACACAAAGAAGATAAAATGCAGTGAGATGATCTCTTCTGCAAGGACGATGGGGCACAAAGAGGAGCTAGACACGAGCACTCTTTTTATTTATTTTGGTACTGGAGATCGAACCCAGGAACCCTAGGTCCCTTTACCAATTGAGCCACATCTCCAGTCCTTTGTAAAAAATTGTCTTGTGAAGTTGCTGAGGGTTTTGCTAAATTACCCAGACTGGCCTGGAACTTGAGGGCCTCCTGCCTCCGACTTCCACGTTGCTGGGGTTATAAGCCTGTACCACCTTGTCCGGCAATGTGATCATGCTTGAACTGAAGATCTAGAGTTTATTGAGGGAGAAAGGCTCAAGGGACTCAGCACATGGAGGACCTCAGAGGGAGGAGAGGAGAATGCAGAGGGCAGGATGAGTGAGGTAGTCCCTGTGGTACCCCCTGCCCAGAGTTGTGGGCAGGATGCTAGTTCTGTTTCGCAAGTGTTAGTGGTAATAATCTAGTATCGAGTTTGCTCTTTTTACTAATCTACCCTAGCAGGTGTGTGGTTGCAGATGGAACTTTTGTTTCATAATGTGAAGTTGTGGGAAGAGCATGGACTTCAGAGTCACAATGACCTATGTTGAAGTCTGAATGCCCTCAGTGGCTGTCTGATGGGCAGAATTGTTTTCCTTTTCATTTCTTTCTCTCTCTCTCTCTTTTTTTTTTTTGGCAGTACTAGGGGTTGAACCCAGGGGTGCTCTACCAGTGAGCTACATCAGTAGCTCTTTGAAAATGTTGAGACAAGGTCTTGCTAAATTGCTAAAGCTATCCTCTAATTTGTGATCCTCCTGCCTTAGCCTCCCAAGTCAGTGGGATTACAGGAGTATACCACCATGCCTGACTTGGGCAAGTTTCTTAACCAGATGAATCCTCAGTTTTCTCATCTGCAGAATGAGGATAATACCCACCTTCCAAGATTCAAGATGACTTTAGGAGGATATATTTAAAGTAGCCAGCTCTGGGCTGGGATTGTGGCTCAGTGGTAGAGCGCTTGCCTCGCATGCGTGAGGCCCTGGGTTCGATCCTCAGCACCACATACTGAGCAATAAAAAAAAAATATAAAGACATTGTGTGTCCATCTACAAAAAAAAAAAAATTTTAAAGTAGCCAGCTCTGGTATTCTCATCAGAGTTACTGCCAGTGGTAGCTGTTTCTGTTATTAACAATGGCTATTGAAGCCTCCAGCAATCATTCTCGTGAAGACTTTCATTTGCATATTGTCCATATCACAGGGATCCATGAGGGAAGGGTCAGGAACACAGCATGGACATCCCAGCTCCTAAACCTTCATTCACTAAGTCACTTCTCACTCGGTCTTGTGATTGCTAAGAAAAGGAATGAGAAGGTGTGTAAGTTCCGTAGGTGCAGAATACAACGTGTGTGTCCCATGGTTTGGATTTGGTTCGTGCCCCAGAGCTTCACATATTTGAAGCTTGGTCTCTAGGGTCTAGGGAAAGGTAATTAGGTCACAAGGGCTCCACTCTCACAGAAGGATTGATGTTGTCTCTGGGAGTGGGTCAATTCTGGTAGGAGGGGAACATCCTGAAAGAGTGGGTTTTTTGAAAAAGGGTGAGCCTGGTTCCTCCCTGGTCCCTTTCCCCCCTCAGGAATGCTCCCACCACTGAGACCATCCTCCATGAGGCTCACAGCAGAGCTGAGCCAGTGCCATACCAGAGCTAATGCCAGTACCACATCCTTGAACCTCCAGAACTGTAAGATATTACACCTCTTTTCCTTACAAAGCATCCAGCCTCAAGTATATTTGTTACAGTAATGGAAAATAGACCAAAACAATGTGAAAAATAAATATTGTAACTTCACCTATTTCATTTTTAAAAAAAATTTTTTTAGTTGTCGATTGACCTTTATTTATTCATTTATTTATATGCGGTGCTGAGGCTCGAACCCAGTGCCTCCCACATGCAAGGCAAGTGCTCTACCACTGAGCCACAACCCCAGCTCACCTATTTCATTTTAACTGGTGAATATATGCCTTACATTCCTAAAGATGGCTGTCTTCCAGGTGCTTAAATTCGCCTTTGACATTCACAGACACAAACCAATTTAGTTGTTATTTTCACCTTTTTCTTTTTCCTGTTTTAGTCTTAATTTACCAGACAATTACTGTCAGCGAAATCAAGTGGTGTCAGCTAACTCTTCTATTCCGGCAGAGTGGTACCTAAGGGAGGGAAACCTCCGTGACCTTGCTATCTTGCAATGTTTACGTTTTGGCTGTAAAGGTTGGGGTTATTTATGCCAGAAGACTAGAGCAAACTAGCTCCTTATAGAACTCTTGGTTGGTTGGCTGCCAGAGGATTGTTCAGTGGGATATTTTTTTGCTATCGAGCCCCTTAAAATGTCTTTTCGTGAACATTCCTTAAGGTGCTACCTTGTTTGTTCTTTTCAAACTGGAATTTGTGTTCATGATGGAGTTTTCAAATTTAAACTGTTTTAACAGCCCTGTTTGGTCTTCATTCTGGGGACTAACCAAGATCATCCAGGAAAGAAGGGTGGCAGAGACTGAAGATAAAAGGTTCCTGTTACTGCAGTTCATTCACTCATTTATTTAACCAATATTTATGAAGTGCTTACTCTAAGTCAGTATATGAGGTGCTAGAGATATTAGGGTGGATAAGACATAAACTCTGATTCTCTAGTTTTTCAGTTTAGCTTATGAGATTTGGGCAAGTTAACTGACAGTTAATCAGAAACAAGAGGTCAATGGAAGTGAGTGCCCATAGAGACACTGAGGTCCCCAGCTAGAAGTGAGTCTTCTTTCTTTCATAGCACCTGTTACCTGTCCTGTGGGTACATGTCTTTTTTTCCTATAATACTATCTCTTTGAGGGCAAGGACTTTTTGTCTTGTATCTCTGTTCTCCATGACACCCAATTCAGTTATTAGTAGGTAATAGCCACTGAACAGGAGGATGGCAAGTTCAAAGCCAGCCTCAGCAACTTAGTGAGACCCTGTCTCAAAATCAAAAATAAACTCCATGTTTGTATAAATATGTCAAAATATACTCTGTCATGTATAACTGAAAAGAATAAAAAATTAAAAAATTAAAATTAAAAAGGGCTGGGGGTATAGCTCAGTGGTAAAGTGCCTCTGGGTTCCATCCCTAGTACCAAACATAAAAGATAATAGTCACTCAATAGACGCTTAGAGGATTAAAGAGCTCTCTCTCATAATGCTTGCTTTATCAAAAAAAGAAAAAGTAGAGTCAGCTTTTCATATTCTCAAATTGTGTATCTGTGGATTCACTCAATCTTGGAGAAAAACATTTGAAAATAAAATTGATCTGTATTGAGCATATACTGACTTTTTGCTTGCTATTATTCTCTGAAAAACACAGTTTAACAATTGCTGACAGCATTTACAGTACCAGGTATTATAAGTAATCTAGAGATGATGTACCACATACAGGAGGATGTGTGTTGGTTATATGCAAATACTAGGGTATTTTATACAAGGGACTTAAGCATCTGTGGATTTGGGTATCTGTGGGGGAGGTCCTAGTGCATTCATTAATGAGTTGAAATTTATTAGTAAATGAGTAAAATTTCCAAAAGTGTTTGAGTTCCTACCATGAGCACACACTTGTTTAGTGTGGAGATATTCCAGTCAAGACTTCAGAGATGGTCCCTTCCCTGATGAAACTTAGATTTTAGGGGAGGAGACAACAAACTCATATGGAAATTCTAGTTGTGCTCAGTCTCCCCTTTTATCCCATTGGCCCAGGACCAGGCTTGCTCTACTCTAATTGGGAGAGAGGAAGGCTGGGCCAGGGTAAGTGGGAGGGATGCTCATTAGAGTCTGTGGGGGAAGAGACAGGTGGCCAGCAATTGGGCCTCCTGCTTCTGCCTCCACAGCCTTGGCCACAGGGGGGATACTAATGTTTCTTTTAAGCAGTCCCGAATTTCCAAAGAATTGCCATGATGTAAAGCTGAAAACAGCTTTGCTTTCCTTTATATGACATCCCTTATTTCCATTCTGCTGCCTTCCAGAGAAACTATGAAAAGTAATGAAATAGACTTTCCAATTTTATTAATGCAGCGTTTTGTTTGCTTGCTTACAGTACTGGAGAGGGACCCCAGGGCCATGCATGTGCTATGCAAGTGCTGTACCCCTGAGCTCCCTTCTCAGTTTTTTTCTTTAAAAAAATTTTTTTGGTACTGGGGATCAAACCCAGAGGTGCGTTAGCATTTAGCCACATTGCCAGCCCTTTATCTTTGAGACAGATGCGGGGAACCTTGCTAAATTGCTGAGGCTAGTTTTGAACTTGTGATCCTCCCTTCCTCAGCTTCCTGAGTCTCTGGGATTACAGGTGTGCATCACTGTATCTGGAAGTTACATCTCTAAGCTCATTTTTCTCATCTGTAAAACAGGTATGAGAATGTAAAGTTTTATGTTTATTGTGAAAATTAAATAACATTAAATGCCTAGCACATAATAAATGCTTATTATTACCATTAGGATTTATTCTCATTTTCTAAACTACTAACAGGTTGAGTATTTTTCATGTAGTGTTTTTATTTCTTTTTAAAAAATTTTTTTTTGATTTTTTAGTTGTCGATGGACACAATACCTTTATTTATTTTTATGTGGTGCTGAGGATTAAACCCAGGGCTTCACATGTGCTAGGCAGGTGCTTTTCCACTGAGCTGCAACCCCAGCCCCTATTTTTATTTCTTTTAATATTGAAGATTGAACTCAGGGTCTCAAAAATGCTAGGCAAGCTGGGCACAATGGTGCGTGCCTGTAGTCCCAGCATTTTGGGAGGCTGAGGCAGGAGGATTGCAAGTTCAAAGCCAGCCTCAGCAACCTAGTGAGACCTGCTTCAAAATAAAAATTTAAAACAGGGGGCTGGGGATATAGCTCAGTTGGTAGAGTGCTTACCTCACATGCACAAGGCCCTGGGTTCAATCTCCAGCACCAAAAAAAAAAAAAAAATTAAAAAAGGATTGGGGATGTGGCTAAGTGCCTCTGGGTTCAATCCCCAATACCAATAAATAAATAAAAATGCTAACTAAGCACTGTACCACTAAGTCCCTAGACTTTAAAATAATTTAAATTAATTAATTTCCCCAATACTGGGGATTGATCAGGGGCACTGTACCATTGAGCTTCCTCTGCAGTCCTTTCTATTTTCTAGTTTTGAGATAGGGTCAGAGTTGCTCTGGTTGGCCTCAAACTTACCATTCTCCAGTTTTTGGTTCCCAAAAGGCTGGGACTATAGACATGTGCCACCATGCCCCACCTCATGTGATGTTTTACAATTTTCGTTTAGTCCCATCTTTTTGGATTTTGGGGAGCCTTATCTGCTGTTCCTTTTTTCGCTCCAATGCTAGGGGTTGAACCCAGGGTCATGCACATGCTCAGCAAGTGCTGTCATTGAGCCACATTGGATGACCCTCTTTGTCATTTTAAACCTTAAGACGAGATATTGGTACCACTCTTTGACATTTATACTGATTTTCCACTAATCTTAATTTTTGTTATGCAGAAATGTAAATATTTTACTTCATTTTACCTCCTTTTCTTTCATACTTTCTTTTATTTCACCAAATCTGAGGAAGTTATTATCAGTCTTTCAAACATGCATTTGGTTTTTTGCTCATTTTTAAGGTTTTAAAAACTGATTTGTGGATTCTATTCCGGTATTTGATTTTATTCTTTAAGATAAATCATCATCTCATCTCCTTCCTCCTGTCCACAGAGTTATCTATTTATCCTAACCTCACTTAAAAATAATCTTCCCTTTTCTATTGTTGTGTGATAACTAATTTTCTACAGGTCACCTTCTATTATGTCACTGCGCCATTCGGTAATGAACTGTGGTTTGAGCTTTTCTTTGAGGTCATTGGAGCAAATGGTGCTCAGGAATTTTCACTGTCTTGGGAGAGTCCAGCATTTACAAAGAAGCTTGGCAACCATATTCCATGTCACAAGGCAATTGTAGGCAGTTCACCAGAGTTTAGTCTCACTTGGAAGCTGTAAATCTTATCTTAGTAAATAAAATAAAACTGGCTAATGATCACCAACTGCATTTTCTTTTCTTCTAAGGGATGGGCTTGAAAAAGAAGAGGGGTTTCTTACGATGGCACTAAAACAGCTTTTAAGAACAAAATTGTCATCGGTCAACCAAGCCAGGCTATACTCATAACACACACACCTTTCTCAATTTAGTTCTTTTATGTTACAAATGTTTTCACCTCTATAGAACTCCATGAGACATTATACCAAACATACGTTTGTTTACGCACAAATAGTTTGAAATACTTTTTTTGACACTGGGGATTGAACTAAGAGTGCTTTACTCCTAAGCTACATCCTCAGTCCTTTTTAGTTTTTGTTTAGAGATGGGGTCTTGCTAAGTTGCTGAGGCTGGATTTGAACTTGTGGTCCCCCTGCCTCAGGCTCCTGAGTGCTGAATTACAGGCATGATCCATGGTGTCTGGCTAAAAGTTCGTTTCTTTTCCAGAAGACCAGGAGCTGTCTTTGATTGAAGTGTCAGAACAAGGTGGTTTCATTGGAAACAGGCCCTCGTGCTAATAACTTGTCTTCTTCATAAAACATGGTGAACCAGTTGGCTGTGGAGTTGGGGGAAGGCTGGCCTGCTTAGCTTTGAGTCATTTAATCATCTAGTGAAGGTGGAATCAGTGTGTTTACATCTTGTCTGAGAAGCTTTGCTTGGAGATAAGTCTGGATTAGCCATAGTGAACTGACATGATCCAGGTTTATGGTTCTGTTCCAGTTCAACTGAAGCAGTAAGAGATGATCTTTATGGTCTTTTGAGCTTACCCACTTTTCTTATGGTGGAAACACCATGGTCTGGGTTAGATGCCATTTAGTCAAAAGTGCACAGAATTTAGAGAATGCATCTCTGTGCAGGGAACTGTGCTTTTTGTATTCTAGATGTTCACAATTCTGTTAGAGAGAAATGGCTTACACATAGGACAATTTATCCAGCAGTAAAAATTGGAATATAAACAGAGCCAAATGATGGATCAGTCACTGAATGAGAGTTCAGGGGGAGACTGGTATGGATGGGAAGAATGAGTAGCGACTTCCTCAGCGAGGCTGGAGACATCTGGGTCTTGAAGGACGGATGGGAGGAGATGAGGGAAGAATGGAGAACATTCAGGTGAGATGGAGCCTAAAGAAAAATGAAAGGACTTGAAAGAACAGAATGTGCTGTAGAAGCAGTGATTAGATAAAGCAGGCTGGGGTTCTAAAGAGAAGATTAAAGGGAAGATCTTGGAGTCTGAACAGGCTTAAATGCCAGACATTTTATCCTGAGTAAAGGAAAACTAAATATATTCACTTGTTCATCTCTTTCAAAAGCTCTTTGAATTTGAATGCCAGATATTGTAGATCTAAAGGAATTTTGCCCATGTTTTTAAGATTTATTTATTTATTATTTTTGGTGCCAGGGATTGAACTCAGGAGCACTTGATCACTGAGCCACATCCCCAGCCCTATTTTGTATTTTATTTAGAGACAGAGTCTCACTGAATTGCTTAGCATCTTACTTTTGCTGACGCTGGCTTTGAACTCTTGATCCCTGTGCCTCAGCCTCCCAAGCTGCTGGGATTACAGGTCAGCACCACTGCACTGGCAGATTTTTCCATTTTGAAAGAACAGCAGCAGAAGTGGCACGTGCCTGTAATCTCTCTCACCTGCACCTCAAGGGACTCTACTCTCCAGCAGGGCTTGACACACTGTTTTCAAATGGAAGCCCTGATGTCAGCTGAACAGATGGCAGTACTTTTGAAATTTTAGGACTTGAGAAAGAGAAGAGTCCTTTCAGGAGATGTGGCCATTGAGTGCCACATCTTGGGACATTTTCATATTTATTGTATACTTCTCCTAAGGATAGTTGCTGCCAAGCCAGGGGCATAGCTCAGTGTAGAGGCCTCCCTAGCATGCAGGGGTCCCTGCTTCCATCTCCAGCATTGAAAAAACAAACAAAAAACCATACTTGTACTTTTAGGGAAAATTTTTAAATGTGTGGTTTTCTTTCACATTCTTTTTCATGTAATGTTACAACTTTACAACATGAATATTGTAGAAAAATAAAAAAAAACTTTTTAAAGTTTTAAAAATTAAAAAATCATTATTATACCACCATCAAAGAAAACCTGTGTTTAATTTGGGAGCCGGGCGCGGTGGCTCACGCTTGTAATCCCAGCACTTAGGGAGGCTGAGACAGGAGAATCGCGAGTTCAAAGCCAGCCTCAGCAACGGCGAGGCGCTAAGCAACTCAGTGAGACCTTGTCTCTACATAAAACAAAAAAATAGGGCTGGGGATGTGGCTCAGTGGTCGAGTGCCCCTGAGTTCAATCTCCAGTACCAAAAAAAAAAAAAAAAAAAAGCAACAAAAAAAGAAAACTTGTGTTTAATTTGGGTATTTTTTCTTCCATCTTTTTTGGGTGACATTTATTTATATTTATAGACACACAGATGTATATGTAGTACCTTTTCTTTTTTGAGATGGGGTCTTGCTCTATTGCCTAGGCTGAACTTGAACTCCTGAGCTCATATTATCTTCCCACTGCATCCCTAGGAGGAGTTGGGACTACAGGCACCAGCCCCCAAGTGCAATTGGCATAAACATGTTTTTGAGAGCTGGGTGCACTCATACATACTTGTAATCACAACTACTGGGGAAGCTAAGGCAGGAAGATCATAAACTCAAGGCCAGTCCGGATAATTTAGCAAGACCCTATCTCAAAATTTAAATAAAAGTGTTGGGGATGTAGCTCAGTGGTAAAGTGCCCCTGGGTTCAGTCTCCAGTATCCCTTCTTCAATGTGTGTGTGTGTGTGGGTGTTTATATATTTGATAAACAAAATCTTGTAACTTTCCTTCTACTTGATGTTTTACCAGGAATTTCTTTCCATCTCATGGAAATTTCTTTTTAATAGTTTCCAAAAATCCAGCCGGGCGTGGTGGCTCAAGCCTATAATCCCAGCACTTAGGGAGGCTGAGACAGGAGAATTATGAGTTCAAAGCCAGCCTCAGCAATGGCGAAGCACTAAACAACTCAGTGAGACCCTGTCTCTACATAAAACATAAAATAGGGCTGGGGATGTGGCTCAAGTGGTCAAGTGCCCCTGAGTTCAATCTCCAGTACCCCAAAAAAAAAAAAAAAAGTTTCCAAAAATCCTATTGTGAAAAATTCAAGAAGCCAATTGTAAGTCAAAGAGTTTTAGAAATGAACACTAATTTCTATGGACATATTTTTCTATATATAAGGCTGGTCTTTAGAATTTTAAAATAATCAAAGTATCAGTGTTATTGATTATAAATAGCTCTTTATCTCGACTATCTCAAAGTGACATGCTCCCTGTGTAGCAAAAGATGAGGGGTCTAACATCTGTTACAAGAACTGGTGGTGAACTTGAATTTTTGTTTTTGGTGTTGGGAATTGAGCCACATCCCTAGATTAATATGACTTTTGAATGGCTATTTAATATTCCATCATATCAATCTGGCACTGTATTTTTTTTTTTTTTTTTTTGCCGGGGGAGGATACCGGGGATTTAACTCAGGAGCACTTGGCATAAGCCACATCCCCGGCCCTATTTTATATTTTATCTAGAGATAGGGTCTTACTGAGTTTCTTAGTGCCTTGCTTTTGCTGAGGCTGGTTTTCAACTCATGGTCCTCCTGCCTCCTGAGCTGCTGGGATTACAATTGTGTGCCACTGTTTTTTGTTTTTGTTTTTGTTTTGGTACTGAGGTATTCTGCCACTGAACTTCTGTCCCAGCCCTTTGTATTTTATTTTGACATTGGGTCCTGATAAATTGCTCAAACTGGCCTTGAATTTGCTGTCCTTCTGATTCAGCCTCTGTAGTCTCTGGGATTACAGGAGTGTGCCACCAAGCCTGTCTCAATCTGGCATTTTTAAAACAATTTTTGATTATTGTAAGAAGGTTTTTGTGTGTGATTTTTGTGTTAATGAAGCTAACATGAGTAATATTGTACTAAACTTTTTTCCTCCCGGTACTTGGAATTGAACAAAGGGTTGCTTTACCACCAAGCTATACTCCCAGATCTTTTTATTTCTTATTTTGAGACTGGGTCCCTAAATTGCTCAGGCTGGCTTCTAACTTGTGATCCTCCTGCTTTAGACTCCCAACTAGTTGGGATTATACCATACCTGGCAACATTAAACTTAAAATTATTGCATAAAAGGAATTGAAATTCTTTAAATTGAAATTTTTCTTCCAGGCATGGTGGCACACACTTGTAATCTCAATGACTCCAGAGGTAGAGGCAGGAGGATTGCAAGTTTGAGGCTAGCCTCAGCAATTTAGCAAGGCTCTAAGAAACTTAGCAAGACCCTGTCTCAAAATGAAAAGGGCTGAGATGTGGCTTGGTGGTTAAGCATTCCTGGTTCAATTCCCAGGACCAAAAAATTAAAAAATAAAAATGTTATATTGAAATGTGTTAGTTCAAACATTTTAATTAAAAAGTTTGAGTTAAATTATCTTAATACTTAAAATATTTTTCATGTAAAAATGTAAAAACAGAAGTAGAATCTAATATAATGATCTCTCATATAACCTGTCATCCAGAGACAGCAGCTGTCAAGATTTTCAAAATTGATGTGTTTCCACCTTTATGATGGTTTTTAATGCTCCAGAAATTTATTTGCAAAAAAATTCCAAGAAAGATTATGATGATTTATATATCTATTTTTTTCAATAAAGGCATAGATCTTCTGCCATTCCAAGTTTGGAAAAATACTGTTCCCAGGGACATAGAATGGGATTAAATGTGAGTTTGGGAGCTATGGGAACTATTAAAGTCCTTGCTTGGCATAACTGTGAAGCTCTGCTGCTTGAAGCAAGATCATCATCTCTACTGGGCCTCGGTTTCTTCACCTGTGTAACAATGACCATTTTATTTTCTATGTCTTAGAGTTGATATGAGGATTCAATGATTTATTGTTTGTAAAATACAAGTGTTAGCAGGGCGTGGTGGCTCAAGCCTGTAATCCCAGCACTCAGGGAGGCTGAGACAGGAGAATCACCAGTTCAAAGCCAGCCTCAGCAACGGCAAGGTGCTAAGCAGCTCAGTGAGACCCTGTCTCTACATAAAACACAAAATAGGGCTGGGGATGTGGCTCAGTGGTTGAGCACCCCTGCATTCAATCCATAGTACCAAAAAAAAAAAGGGGGGGGGGAGTGTAAGCAAGTTTAAATTTATAGATTTGGTGGGAACCCCAGTGTGTGTGTGTGTGTGGGATGGCAACAAGAACTCCAGAGCTGCAAAATAGGCAATATTTATGGATAGAAAACAGAAATGAGACAAAAAGAAAAATTTAATTGGTTCCAGTTTATTTGAATCAAGTAGGACTCAGGATTGACTAAAACTCAGTGACTATAAATAACTGAAACTCACCTAGGAGTTTGTTCAGCTAAGTATACTCCCAAGTACAGTTAATTTCATTTGGCATAAATGACTCCATATTCATTTGGTACGTTGGGCCCAGTGTAGAAACATAGTCCAAATATTCTTATGCAAATTTAAAATAAAATTAAAGAGTAGAAAAGACGTTGTTCATAGCCAAATTTTCAGCCAACATCTGAAGTCAAGTTGAGAATTGCAGGAACTTGAAAGATTAATGTTGTCTTGAAACAGATATTTGAAATCAAAAGTGTGTTGTTCTTTTTTTAAATCTGAGTTACCTGGATAATTGCCACCATGCTTGCTTTTGACTTATTTATGAGGGATTCAACCCATTGAAATGGGCAATTGAGAAATGATTTTCAGACTTTATTGTAGACCATCTTTTGGGTAATGTAGTTCCTGTGATTTCTCATTTGATAATGAAATTTATTGGGTACCTACCTCATTCTGAACAGTATGTGGATCCTGGTCCTGCAATGGAGAAACAAATGGACTACGTGCTTGCCCTCATGAAGCCTATAGTTAAGTGAGAAAAAGCAAAAATTAGTAATCAAGCCAGGCATGGTGTCACACGCCTGTAATCCCAGGTTGAGGCAGAGGATTGCACATTTGAGTCCAGCATGAACCATTTAGCGAGACCCTGTCTCAACATAAAAAATTAAAAAGGCCAGGCGTGGTGGCACACGCCTGTAATCCCAGCACTTTGGGAGGCCGAGACAAGAGAATCGCGAGTTCAAAGCCAGCCTCAACAACTCAGTGAGAACCCATTTCTAAATAAAATATAAAATTATAAAATAGGGCTAGGGATGTGCCTCAGTGGTCGAGTACCCCTGAGTTCAATTCCTGGTACCAAAAAAAAAAAAAAAAAAAAAAAATTAAAAGGACTGGAGATACAGCTCATTGGTAAGGTGCACCTGAGTTCAATCTCCAGTATGTGGGGGTGGGACCAGGAAGAGTAATCAAGATTATTTTGGAGTGATAAGTGCAGTCACATCAGATGTGGGATCTCATCACTGTAGAACACTGTAAGGCTGGGGTGAGAGAATTCTGCTCTAGAAGGAGGTCAGGGATGGCCCATCTGGGGTGACTTACGAGCTGGGAGAACTTTCAAGAGAAGCTTCTGCTAAGTAAATATCTAAGGAAAGTGGGTTTCAGGCAGAGAGAGCCCCATGGGCTAAGATCCTGAGATCCAGAAAGGTTGGCTGAGTAATCTACTGGTTTCCTCTATTTTACTCAATCTTCTGTTTGTTAATCTAGGTAGATATGACATATAATTTATCTGGGGAAGAGATTCTGTAGGTAATTTTAGACATAGTCCTTGCAGAGGAAAATGAGCTTTGCCTTCTTTTCCATTATCCTGCATCTACGTCAGTCTCATCTAAGAGATGTGGGAGGGGGAGAGCTTTTAAAAGCGCCTGACAACCTTAAAGAGCACATTTTGATTTTCCTTGAGTGTGCTACTAGGATATTTCCACACATGTGACCACAGGGATGATGGAGGTAGTCAGTTATTGATTCCGGTAGTTGCAACATTTTTTTTCCCTTTTAACTACTAGAAAACTTGGGTTCTGGCCATTTCTGCCTGGGAGATCCCTGGAGACAGAAGTTTTGGGAAAATTACCTTCTGCCTTGATTTCTCACATGTTGATGCTCAAGAAAGTAGTTACAGTAGCTGATTCACATTCTCCACCGAAAAGCAAAGACAAAAACAGCAAAACAAAAATAGAAAACCTTTTTTAACCAGCTTACTTATTTCTCATTCCCTGGGGAACGCTCAGATTTCCAGCTCTACCGTCAGATGGAACATTCTGTATGATTGTACAGTTGGAAAATACTGAATGTGCCTTATGAAGGTGGGTTTTGTTTTCTTCTCATTTGTATCAACAACTTTAATACCTAGCACATGGAAAACTCTCAATGAAATAAATATCAGCAGAATAAATTAAAGGCACAAGAATTCTTATAAAGGATATCTCTTAAATAACCCATCCATATGATTTTTCCCCACCAGGAGGGATAATCCTGAGAGAATCTGACAGACTCACCAAGAGGACAGCTAGAGAGAAAGCCCTTTCTACTTTTACTTCAAAAGGATGAATGAGGGCTGGGGCTATAGCTCAGTTGGTAGAGTGCTTGCCTCACGTGCACAAGGTCCTGGATTCAATCCTCAGCACCACACACACAAAAAGTTTGAATGAGCCCATTGGTAAAGAGAATGCCTGTGGATCGATTGCAGTGGTGCATGCCTGTAATCTCAGCAATTTGGGAGACCGAGGCAGGAGGATGGCAAGGCCAGCCTCAACAATTTAACAAGACACTGTCTCCAAATAAAAAGGATTGGCGTTTTTCTTCATACGCAAATTGTGAGTGAAATCAGCCACTCAGGAGTGGATAAAAATTGATTATCCTCTAAGATGTTTAATTTCATCAGACATTTCTCAGTCGGTGGCTGTTTTAGTCAGCTTTTTCGCTGCTGTGACTAAGAGACCCAACCAGCACAATTGTAGAGAAAAAGTTTAGTTGAGAGCTCACAGTTTCAGAGGTCTTTGTCCATAGAAGGCCAGCTCCATTCCTTGGGTCTTGAGGTGAAGCAGAACATCACAGAGGAAGAGGGTGGCAGAGGGAAGTGGTTCACACCGTCATCAGGAAGCAGAGAGAGACTCAGCTAGCCAGATACAAAATATATACCCCTTAGCCACGCCCCCAGCGAACCACTTTCTCCACTCCACCTGCCTCCAGTTACCACTCAGTTAATCCCATCAGGGATTAATTCACTGATCAGGTTAAGGCTATAACCCAGTCATTTCTCCTCCAAACCTTGTTACATTGTCTCACACGTGAGCTTTTGGCGGATACCTCACATCCAAACCATAAAAGTAGCATTATTTTATTTTTGCAGTGCTGGGGCTGGAACCCAGAGACACTTTACCGAGCTACTCTTCCAGCCCTTTTATTTTGAGACAGGTTCTCACTAAGTTGCTGAGGGTGGCCTGGAATTTGCCATCCTCCTGCCTCAACGACCTGAGAAGCACATGATGTTTTCAATCTGTCTTTCCTCCTTTATATTATACCCTCTACAAGAATAGGGATATTTGACTGGTTTATTAATTGCTGTCCAGTGTCTGGTACAATTCACTGAAAGTTTATATTGAATGAATTAGAGATATTGATTGTGAGCCAGGCATGGTGGCACACGCCTATAATCCCAGCAAATTCTGAGGCTGAAGCAGAAAGATTGCAAGTTCAAGACTGGCCTTAACAACTTAGGCCCAGGCAATTTAGCAAGACTTCATCTTAAAATGAAAAATAAAAAGGGCTACGGATGCGACTCAGTGGTTAAGTGTCCCTGGGTTCAATCCCTAGCACGGGGCGGTGGGGGGGATTCAATTGTGCTTTCTGTGCCTATTCTGTATCTTACTACATGGCCAAAAGGAACTAATTTATTTCATTTAGCCTCTGTGGGTTCAAGGAATATACTTGGAAGCAAACATGAGAGAGCTCCTGCCCTAAAAATGTCTAATATCTTTGAAGCAATTCTGTACACCAGACTATACTATGAGGTTTATAGATTATATTTTGATTAATCTTTACAGCAAACCAAAGAGGTAGGTATTATTATATTCCAGATGATGAAACTGAGGTGCAGAGACGCTGAGTAACTTGTCTAAATTGCCTAGCAAGTAAGTGGCAGAGTCAGGACTGGAGCCCATGCAGTGTGATCTCACAGTCCTGTAAAGTAGTCACTGGCTCCTACTTAGGCTTCAGAAAGTTACAGTGTAATGCAGGAGCCGGACTTCAAATCAATAATCACCACGCAAACATGGTTAATTGTGAACCGGGCTTTGTGCTGTGGAAGAAAAGATTAACTCCTTATGAATTGATGTGATTTTTTTCCCCAGACAACTGGAGCCCTAGCAGGCAGTAGGCACTCCATACATTGTACAATCTCTTGGCACATAAAGCACTCCTCTAGGAGGATGTTAAGGTCATGTGAAGAACTATTTTAGGTGTGTTAATCCAGAGCAAGATTAGTGATCTGGAAGAGGCCATGTGACTTCTGAGGCCTGGGATATTTCTTTCCCTCTTTCTGGGATTTCTAAAGGTGTGAACTGCTCAGGGAAACTCCCATGTGCTAATCAGGGACTGATAGTGACGTAGTGATCTTTGTTTGATGATGAAGATGGTAATGACGATGATAATAAGATCCAGTTTTCAACCACACCTTCAAAAGGCAGCTGTTTTCTTTTCTTTTTTTCTCTGCAGTCCTGGAGATTGAACCCAGGGGTGCTTTACCATCCCCAGTCTTTTTTTATTTTGTTTTGAGACAGGGTCTCACTACATTGCCAGCAGGCAGCTGTTTTCTGTGTTTTGGGATTTAAGATCCACTTCTAAAGCTAAAATCTCCTTTTGTTTCCGATAGTCTCACGTTCAGTCTACACCTCTTTACCTTTCCTTGCTTTCTGATCATCTAACTCCTTCCTCCTCAAGGCTGGGAATCAAAGCCAGTTCCCTGCACCTGCTAAGCACTCATTGTACCAGTAAGCTACAGCCCTTGCCCTGTCCATTTAAATTTCTAAAGGTGTCTTTTTCTTTCTTTTTCTTGAAGTGCTGGGGATGGAACCCAGAGCCTCAGGCATGCCAGGCAAGGGCTCTACCACTGAGCTACGCCCCAGCCCCTTAAGCATCCCCTAGATCTAATGGGATTTGTTCATTCTATTCATTTTATCCAACTATTAGTACTAAGTGACTGAGATTCTGCACAGTGTGGTTTGCATGAGTTCAAATTAGATTATAATAGCATATTATGACAACAAGTTATCTGTTACCTTTTTTTTTTTTTTTGGTACTGAGGATTGAACTCAGGGATACTCGACCACTGAGCCACATTCCCAGCCCTATTTTGTGTTTTATGTAGAGACAGGGTCTCACTGAATTGCTTAGC
>PVHX01022767.1:0-27062 GCA_004024805.1 Geosciurus inauris
CCCTGCAATATGTGTAGCCTGTGGATTATGCTGTTGGATAAATTCCGACATTGTGAGAAGACCCAAATGTGTTTGTTCTGTGTTAACGACATGGCTCGCTCATGACAGCACGCGTTATCCTGTGCCTCCTGTTCAGCCAGGTGTCTGGTCAGGAATCGTGCCCATTTCCAATGGAATCGTTGCTTTTCTTGCATCTGGAGTTGAGTGGTCTCTGTATATAAATTGGATAAAAAGTCTCTTGTTGGATATACAATTAGAAATTTTTTCTCAGTCTCTTATTTTTTCATCATTTTAGCATGATCTTTCTCCGAACAAATACTTAAATTTTGATGTGATGTCTAAGAACTCTTCATGCAACCCTGGGTCATGAGAGTCTCTCCTCTGTTTTCTTATGAAAGTGTTATAAACCAGTTGCATTAGTGCCAGTGCAGGCCCAGGGACTGAGAACCAGGAGCACCAATGCCTGCAGGCAGGAGAAGAGGGGTGTCTCCTTTGGCCCTGAACAGATTGGATGGCCACATTGGTGAGGGAGTCTTACCTCAGTCAAATGATTTTAGCATTCCTCTATTTCAGAAACACACTCATATGCAGACCCAGAAATAATGCATTTGTACCAGCCATCTGGGCATCCCATAGCCCAGTCAAGTGGACATACAGTCAGATATCACATTGTTCACATGATTTATCAGAAAAAAATTTCCTTATTCCATTGAATTTCTTTTGCACCTTTGTTAAAAAACATCAATTGACTGTATTTGTGAGAAGTTATTTCTAAATTCTTTATTCCATTCTAGTTATTTACATACCTTTTTGCAAATACCAGATTATCCAGATTTTTGTAGCTCTATGAAACTCTAAAAATTGGATAGGGTGAGTCATCCAATTTTGTTATTTCTTTGTCAAAATTACTTAATATATTCTAATTTCTTTGCCTTTATATATGCCTTTATATATGCAAAGTCTCTGCTGACTTTGATAAGGATTATATTAAACCTATGATTAATTTGGGGACAGCTGACATCATCTTTATTATATTGAGCCTTCCAATCCATGAACAGAGTATGTCTTCATTTATGCTTTCTTAATTTTTTCCACTTAATTTTTATGGTTTTTAGCATATAGATCTTCTGCATGTATTGTTAGATTTATACCTCAGTATTTCATTTATTAGGAGCTACTGTGAATGGTATTGTGCATTTGATTTTTGTTTCTCATTGTTCTCTACTAGTATATTAAATTACAGCTGATTTTTTCGTATAGATCTTGTAGCCTGTGATGTTGCTGAACTCCCTTATTAGTTCTGAGGGTAATTTGTTAGGATTTTGGGGAATTTTGTACATAGAATATGATATCATTTGCAAAATAGGGATATACTTATTCTTCTTTTCTGATTCAGATAACTTTTCCTGACATATTATTTATTTTTATTTTTAAAGAATTATTTTCCTGGGCATAGAATTCTAGATTGGCTGTTATAATCTTATGTCACTTACTTTTTTATTCCATTATCTTCTAACTTTTGTGGTTTTCAACAGCAATTTAGCTATCAGTCTTTTAATTAATCGTTTGAAGGCAATGGGTCTTTTCTTTTCTCTTGACTTCTCTTAAAATGTTCTTTTTTGTCTTTCATAGTCAGCTATGTGACTCTGACATACCCATGTTGATGCTGATTGTATTTATTTTGCTTAGGGTTTGCAGAGATTATTGAAATTATAATTTGGTGTATTTTGTCAGTTTTAGAAAACTCTTAACCAGTCTCTTCAAAACGTTAAAAAAGCTCTTCTCCATCCTCTCTCTCCTCTATGAGACTAAATTATACATATGTAAGACATTTTCATCTTATCTTGTATATCTACAATACTCTTTTCTGAATATCACACCTTTTAATCTCCATGTCCCAGTAAACAAATTGTCCCATCTTCTGCATGTAATGTGCTCTTAAACATATATATTAAGCTCTCAGTTTACATGCGTTTTTAGTTCTAAAATTTTCTTTATTTTTAACTTTTAATTTTTATTTTTATTTTTTTTTTTTAAATATTTTTTAGTTGTTGATGCATCTTTATTTTATTCATTTATTATTTATATGTGGTGCTGAGGATCGAACCCAGTGCCTCACGCGTGCTAGGCAAGCGCGCTACCGCTGAGCTACAGCCCCAGCCCTTAACTTTTAATTTTTAAATAATCACAGATTCCCAGGGAGTTGCAAAGTTAGTACAAAGAGTTCTGATATACACTTCATGCCTTATTCCTCAAAGGTAGTGTCTTATAGAACAGTAGTAAAATATCAAAACCAGGAAAGTCACTTTGTTACACTCCACTGGCCTTATCTAGATCACACTGTTTGTTTTTTTAATATATGTTTCTTGTTCTAATTTGGGTTTACATGACAGTAGAATGCATTTTGATTCATTGTACATAAATGGAGCACAACTTTTCACTTCTCTGGTTGAACACAATATAGAGTCACACTGTATGTGCAGTCACACATGAACCTAGGACATTCTTGTCCATCACATTCCACCATCTTTCCTGCCCCCATATCCCATCCCTTCCTTTCATGTATTTGTTGATTGATTGTATTTCTTCTTCTGAGAAGTTTCTGTTCAGCTCCTTAGCGCATTTACCGATTGGGTAGTAATCAGATTGTAATCAGGTAGTAATCAGATTGGGTAGTTTGTTTGTTTGGTGTTAAGTTTTTTGAGTTCCATATTTATCCTGGAGATCAGTGCTCTGTCTGATGTGCATGTGGCAAAAATTTGTTCCCAGAATATGGGCTTTCTATTTACCTCATTGATTGTTTCCTTTGCTGAGAAGAAGCTTTTTAGTTTCAATTCATCCCATTTATTGATTCTTGCTTTTATTTCTTGTGCTTTAGGAGTCTTGTTAAGGAAGTCGGGGCCTAATCCAACGTGATGAAGATTTGGGCCTACCTTTTCCTCAATTAGGCGCAGGGCCTCTGGTCTAATTCCTAGGTCCTTTATCCACTTTGAGGTGTATTTTGTGCATGGTGAGAGAGAGGGGTTTAGTTTCATTTTGCTGTGTATGGATTTCCAGTTTTCTTGGCACCATTTGTTGAAGGGGCTATCATTTCTGCAATGGACATTTTTGGCATGTTTGTCTAGTATGAGATAACTGTATTTGTGTGGGTTTGTCTCTGTGCCTTCTATTCTATACCATTGGTCTACATGTCTATTTTGGAGCCAATACCATGCTGTTTTTGTTATTAGACATTGTAATATAGTTTAAGTTCTGGTATTGTGATGCCTCCTGCTTCACTCTTCTTGCTAAGAATTCCTTTGGCTATTCTGGGTCTCTTATTTTTCCAGATGAATTTCATAAATGCTTTTTCTATTTTTATAAAGAATGATGTTGAGATTTTAATTTGAATTACATTGAATCTATGTAGCACTTTGGGTAGTATAGCTATTTTGATGATATTGATTCTGCCTATTCAAGAACATGGGAGATCTTTCCATCTTCTAAGGTCTTTTTCAATTTCTTTCTTTAGCATTCTGTAGTTTTCATTGTAGAGGTCTTTCACCTCTTTTGTTAGATTGATTCACAAGTTTTGTTTTTTGAATGGGGTAGTTTTCCTAATTTCTCTTTCAGAGGATTCATCACTGATGTATAGAAATGCACTTGATTTATGGTACTGATTTTATATTGTGCTACTTTGCTGAATTCATTTATTAATTCTAGAAGTTTTCTGGGGGATTTTTTGGATTCTCTAAGTAAAGAATCATGTCATCAGCAAATAATGATAGTTTAAGTTCTTCTTTTCCTATCAGTATCCCTTTAATTTCTTTCATCTAATTGCTCTGGCTAGAGTTTCAGGACTATGTTGAACAGAAGTGGTAAAAGAGAACATCCCTGTCATGTTCCTGTTTTTAGAGGAAATGCTTCCAATTTTTCCCCATTTAGGATGATGTTGGCCTTTGGTTTTGCATAGATAGCTCTTACAATGTTGAGGTATGTTTCTACTATTCCTAGTTTTTCTAGCATTTTGAACATGAAGAGGTGCTATATTTTTTCAAATGCTTTCTCAGCATCTGTAGAGATAATCATATGATTCTTTACTTTAAGTCTATTGATGTGAGGAACTAAATTTATTGATTTCCATATGTTGAACTAACCTTGCATACCTGGGATGAAACTCACTGAATCGTGGTGCACTATCTTTTTAATATTTTTTTGTATGTGATTTGCCAGAATTTTATTGAGAATTTTTTGCATCCATGTTCATCAGGGATATTGGTCTGAAGTTTTCTTTCTTTGATGTGTCTTTGTCTGGTTCTGGAATCAGGTTGATAATAGCCTCATGGAATGAGTTTGGAAGGGTACCCTCATTTTCTATTTCATAGAATAACTTGAGAAGTATTGGTATTAGTCTTTTAAAGTCTTGTAGAACTTGGTTGAAAATCTGTCTGGTCCTGGGTTCTTCTTGGTTGGCAAGCTTTTGATGGCTTCTTCTATTTCCTTGCTCGAAATTGATCTGTTTAAGTTGTGTGTGTCCTCCTCATTCAGTTTGGGCAGATCATGTGCCGCTAGAAATTTGTCAGTGTCTTCAGGATTTTCTGTTTTACTGGAGTATGGACTTTCAAAGTAGTTTCTAATGATCTTCTGTATTTTGGTAGTGTCTGTCATGATATTTCCTTTTTCATCTTGAGTTTTAGTAATTTGAGTTTTCTCTTTCCTTCTTTTTCTTAGGGTGGCTAAGGATTTATCAATTTTATTTATTTTTTTAAACAACCAGCTTTTTGTTTTTTCAATTTTTTTGAATTGTTTCCTTTGTTTCAATTTCATTGATTTCAGTCCTGATTTAAATTATTTCTTGGGGCTGGGGCTGTAGCGCAGTGGTAGAGCGCTTGCCTAGCATGCGTGAGGCACTGGGTTTGGTCCTCAGCACCATGTATAAATAATAAATGAATAAAAAATAAAGATCCATCAATAGCTAAAAAAATCTTTAAAAAAATTATTTCTTGTATTCTACTTCTTTTGGTGTTGATTTGTTCTACTTTTTCTAGTGCTTTGAGATGTAATGTCAGGTCATTTATTTGTTAACTTTTTCTTCTTTCAATGAATGAGCTCAATGCAATGAACTTTCCTCTTAACACAGCCTTCATAGTGTCCCAGAGATTTTGATATGTTGTATCAGAGTTCTCATTTACCTCTAAGAATATTTTCATCTCCTCCTTGATGTCTTCTGTTATCCATTTGCCATTCAATAGTGTATTATTTAGTCTCCAGATGATGGAGTAGCTTCTACTTTTCACTTTATCATTGATTTCTAATTTCATTCTATTATGGTCTAATAGAATTCACGGTAGTATCTCTAGTTTATTGTATTTGCTAAGAGTTGCTTTGTGGCACAACATATGATCTATTTTAGAGAAGGATCCGTGTGCTGCTGAGAAAAAAGTGTATTCACTTCTTGATGGATGAAATATTCTGTATATGTCTGTTAATTCTAAATTATTGATTGTATTATTGAATTCTATGGTTTCTTTGTTTAGTTTTTGTTTGGAAGATCTGTCCAGTGGTGAGAGAGGTGTGTTAAAGTCACCCAGTATTATTGTGTTGTGGTCTATTTGATTATCAAAATTGAGAAGGATTTGTTTGATATACATGGATGCTCCATTGTTTGGGGCATAGATATTTATGATTGTTATTTCTTATTGATGTATGGCTCCCTTAAACAGTATGAAATGAACTTCTTTATCCCTTCTGACTAGCTTTTGTTTGAAGTCCACTTTATCTGATATGAGGATGGAAACCCCTGCTTGTTTACACGGTCCATTTGAGTCCTTTGTTTTTCCCCATCCTTTCACCTTCAGTCTGTAGACGTCTTTTTTCTATGAGTCTCTTGAAGGCAGCATATTGTTGGGCCTTTAAAAAGAAAAATCCAATCTGCCAGTCTATGTCTTTTCATTGATGAGTTTCAACCATTAACATTCAGGATTATTATTGAAATATGGTTTGTATTCCCATTCATTTTGGTTTATTTTTGTTTTTTAACTTGACTTGGTTCTTCTTTTGATTGGCTTTTCCTTTAGGGTAGTTCCTCCCTTTGCTGATTTTCATTGTTGTTTTTCATTTCCTCCTCATGAAATATTTTGCCAACAATGTTCTCTAGTGCAGGCTTTCTCATTGTAAATTCTTTGAACATTTGTTTATCATGGAAGGTTTTTATTTCATCATCAAATCTGAAGCTTAATTTTGCTGGGTATAAGATTCTTGATTAGCACCCATTTTCTTTCAGAGCTTGGTATATGTTGTTCCAGGATCTCCTGGCTTTGAGGGTCTGGGTTGAGAAATCTGCTGAAATCTGAATTGGTTTCCCCCTGTATGTAATCTGCTCTTTCTCTCTTGCAGTTTTTAAAATTCTATCCTTATTGTGTATGGTGGGCATTTTCATTATAATGTGCCTTGTTTTGGATCTGTTGTAGTTTTGTACATTTGGTGTCCTATAAGTCACTTTTATTTGATTTTCCAATTCATTCTTTATATTTGGGAATTTTTCTGATATTATTTCATTGAAGAGATTGTGCATTCCTTTGGTTTGTATCTCTGTGCCCTCTTCTATCCTGATAATGCTTAGATTTGGTCTTTTGATGTTATCCCTTAATTCCTGGATGTTCTGTTCATGATTTCTTACCACCTTCATTGCGTGGTCAACTTTATTTTCAAGATTATATATTTTGTCTTCAATGTCTGAGGTTCTATCTTCCAAGTTATCTAGTTTGTTGTGATGCTGTCTATTGAATTTTTTATTTGGTTTATTGTTTCCTTCATTTCAAGGATTTCTGCTTTTTTTTTTTTTTTTCAGAGTCTCTATCTCTTTCTTGAAGTAATCTTTTGCTCCCTGTATTTGCTCTCTTATCTCTTTGTTAGATTAATCAGTTGTTGCCTTTAATTGCTCTCTTATATTATTTTGTACTTCACAGATCATTTTAATTATGTACATTTTGAACTCCTTCTCTGACATTTCATCTACTGTGCTGTCAATGGATTCTATTATTGTAACATATTGTTTTTTTCAGCCATTTTCTTCCCTTGTTTTTTCATGTTGTTCATGGGTCTTCCTCTCTGGCAGTGCCAATCTGAGGTATTACAGTGTCTACCCTATAATCTTGTAGTGTCCTGGCAGGTTACCAATACCTCACCTCTGGTGTAACTAGGCCTGCAGGGACCTTGGGGATGATCTTCCTGGTCTTGGCTGTTGTCTCTAGACAGAAGTAGGCTAGGACAGCCACCCGTTGGGTGGTTGGTCTCCTCCACCACACATGCATGGTTGGTCTCCTCAGCACCATTTTTTTTAAAGCTTTTTTTTTAATATTTATTTTTTAGTTGTAGGTGGACACAATATCTTTATTTTATTTTTATGTGGCGCTGAGGATCGAACCCAGTGCCTCCCACGTGCTAGGCAAGCACGCTACCACTGCGCCATAACCCCAGACCCTCAGCACCATTTCTTGAAGATGACTGTCTTCTCTCCAGTGAATTGCTTTTGGAACTTTGCAAAAACCAGCTGACTGTACTTGTGCAGGTCTCTTTCTGGTTCCCCCTTCCATTCTATGGAACTATTTGCCCACTTCTTCATCCATATCACACTGTCTCCATTACCATGCCACGAAGCATGCCTTAAATTTTCTTCTTTTCAAAACTGCACTAGCTATCTGAGCTTCTTTGCCTTTCTACATAAATTTCAGAGTAGCCTTATCTATATTTACAAAGAAGTCTTGCTTGAATTGTGGTAGAAATTCTATTAGACCTATAGACCAACTTGGGGAGAATTGTCATGTTCACTATACTGACTCTTCCAGTCGGGGACATGGTATGTGTTTATGGTATGTTTACGATATCTCTCTCCATTTTTCATAGATTATTTGACTTCTTTCATTAGCATTTTCATCATACAAGTTAGATGCACACATTGTGTTTCTGTCTAAACATCACTTTTTTTTAAAAAATATTTATTTATTTATTTTTTAGTTTTAGGTGGACAGAATATCTTTGTTTTTATGTGGTGCTGAGGATCGAACCCAGTGCCTCACGCGTGCTAGGCGAGCACACTACCACTGCGCCACAATCCCAGCCCCTAAACATCACTTTTAAGTGAAGATAAATAGCATGTGTTATGGTTGGATGTGGAATGTCCCCCAAAGGCTATGCTTTGGAGCTTGGTCCCCAGGGCAGCACTGTTCAGAAACCAGGTTTGGGGACAGTGATTGGGTCCCCAGGGCTCTGACCTCATCAGTAGACTCATCCACTGATGGATTCATAATTTGATGGCATTATGGGAGGTGGTGGGAACCTTAGGAGGTGGGGCTAGTCTGAGGAAGCAGTTCACTGGGGTATATACTTGAAGGGGACATTGTGTCCCTTACCTCTGCCCCGTTCTCCCTGACTGGCATGGGCTGTGCAGCTCTCCTCCACCACACCCTTCTGCCATGATGTTCTGCCTCGTCTCAGGCCTAGAGCAATGGAGTCATGGAGCATGAAGGGAACCTCTGAAACCATGAGCACAAAGTAATCTTTCCTCCTCTGAGTTGATTTTCTCACATGTTTCATCACAGTGACAAAAAGATTCTAACATAGTGTGGTTTTAAAAATTTTTTTATTTTAGATATACATGTCAGTAGAGTGTATTTTGATATATTATATGTACATGAAGTATGACTTGTCCAGCTTATTCTAATTAGGATCCCATTCTTGGGGTACATGATGTGGTGTTTCACTGGTTGTGTTCATGTATGAACACAGGAAGGTTATATGGGATTCATTCCACTGTCTTTCCCATTCCCATTTCCCCCCTTCCTTTCATTCCCCTTTGTCTAATTCAATGAAATTCTATTCCCTCCCCAAATAGGTGTGTTTTTAATCTTTGTTTTCGTAGTTCATTACTTGTATGTGGAAATACCTTTTTAATGTATGGCTTTTGTACTGAGACCCTGCTGAACCCATGGTTGGTTCCTGGAGTTTTGTGGGGAGCCCTTGGGATTTCTGCAGAGGCTGTCATGTCATGCCAGTACCTCCTTGCTGCCCGGGCTTCTCTCTAGTGCTGTCCCATGGCCTGTGTGTGTGATAGCTTTCCTACTTGTTCTAGGTGACCCAGTTGTCCTGATACAGCTATTCCATATGGTCAGAAGAGGACGTCTCAGACTTCAAAAATAGATGAATGAATTATCTGTGAATTTTTAAAAATTTAGGTCTCTAGAACAGACTTCTGTTTATTTTGATTTGTTGGATCTGGCACAGGCCAAATGGATTTCTTTCAAGAAGAAGCAGTCCATGTTTTCCCCGGTACGTGCTAAGCCAAATTGAACAGAATCATTTCTTTTTAAGATGCTTTCTATTGTGGAACACATTTGCCGCATCTAAGACCAGGGGTAGCAGCCTAGTGAACCCAGGGACCCCTTCCCACCCATCGCCCGTGCGGGACGACTCTGCTTTGGGTTCATCTGCACCCTCTTCCCCACCCCAGCATTTCCCCGAGGCAAGCCCCAGGTGTAATGTGATTTGATTTAGCACGCATATCTAACAGAAAGGCTCTTAGAAAGCCACACCATTGTCACACCTAAAAATCACCAGAAATTCCTACCCTCTACTCTTGTCAGCGGTCAGTGGGCTGCCACGAAGGGCATCGTCCTCAGACGCCCGGGCAGAGCCGGCTCTGGGATCCCGGGCGTGGCCCCGGCAGGGCAAGCACACGCATGTGGGCGCAGCTATTTTTAAAATGCTTTTTCTCCCATTATCTAAATGGGCTTGGAGGAGGCTGAAGTAACCGAGGTAAACAATGACAAGCTGCTTTCCGGAACCATCCGGACTAACGGGGCTAATCCTACAGGAAGGGAGTCTTCTGGACCTGCAGGTTGCTGAAGTGGGGGTGGCTTGCAGTCATGTGGGGAGGTAAGGGGACCCAGAGCCTGGGCACCCAGAGCTATCAACGGGGAAGCCACTGCTGCCCTCAGACCAAGGGCAGCTGCCCTCCCAGGACCAGGAGAGACAGGACCCATAGGCAGGAGCAGGGACTCTGGTCTGGGGGCAGTGTGCTGGCAGGGAGGGTGCCGGGGACTAACCCCCACCCTCTCTTCCCCCTGCCCTTCCAGTTGACCGAACCCAAGCAGGGCACAAGGGAGCTTGTTGCTGTCCTTTGTCATGGGTCAATGCCTTCATAGGACATTCTGGATCTTTCTGTCATGTCCTCTTGTGGACACATCACGACAGCCAGATTCCAGGATCCATTTGCCTCCATACAATCTGAAATGCATTCAGTCTATTTCTCAATAAAATCCAGAGCTGTAGCCTGTGACCCCAGGGAAGGGGTGGGTGGAATTTGGAGCCACAGGCACCCTCCGTGCAGGCAGGACCGAGAGATGCCAGCTGCTCCATGAGGGCGGTGTGAATATGCTGGGGCGGCTGCCTGGGGGGCTTCGAAAAGAAATGCCCCCTGGGCTCTGGACACCAGAGTCTGAGGCCACACCCTCTGGAGGCCCGAGACATTCTTCCTCCTCCCCAGCCTCCCCTCGGTGCTGTGGCTGAGTGTTTGAGGGTCTTCCGGCCCACGCCCAGAGGAACCTGACTCCCACACCAGGGCTAGTGCAGGAGGTGGGGCTTTTGGGAGGTGACTGGGTCAAGAGGGCCTGGTGCCCCTGCAGAGACGAGGAGGCTAGTGTTCTCCCACCTGTGTGTGAGGATGCAGCCTGAAGGCACCATCTACGGGCCAGGGAGTGACGATCTCACCAAGGGTCAGGGCTTTGCTGGGCAGCCAGAAGGGACCCTAGCTGGTGGCTGCTGCCTCCACTGCTCCTCTGCACCCTGGGGCCTCCTGCTCCCCACGCCTCCTCTTCTGCTCTTATGTCAGCCTCGTTGGATTTGGGGCCACTTGGAGCGTCCAGGAGGGTCTCATCTGGAGATTCTTCACTGAATTACATCTTCAAAGATCCTTTTTCCAGACAAGGTGGCATCCATGGGTACCAGTGGTTAGGGCCTGAACATGTCATTTTGGGGTCCACCATTTGGCCCTCTCCAAGCCTCTGTTCAGCACATGACCTCACCCCTGAGATGACCTTCGTGATTTGTGTCAGGACAAGTGCGCAGAGAAGCCTCAGAGGAGCCTGCAGTCTGCAGTCAGGTGTGTCCGGCCGGCCGGGGAAGGTGTGACCAGCACGCGCCTTCGCCCACAGTGCGAGCACCTGTCTCTGCAGCTGGGCTCCTCCTGGGTCCAGCTTCCCGTGTCCAACCTGCACTCATGGGCATCTGCAAGACACACGCAGGTGCTAGGAACTCTGACCCCATGACGATGGAGACAAGAGGGAGTCACGGGAGCACAATGCACAGCGGAGCCTTCTCTGGGGCCTCTGCCTGGGCGGGGAGACCAGTACCACCGGGAAGTGCCAGGCCCACTCACTGCAACCCAGGAAGCAGCTGCTCTGATGGCTGCTGGGGTGGCTTAGGGAGGCAGGACTCAGCCATGGTGCGGCCCTTTGACCCAGGTGTCCTTACGCTGTGGGAAGGAGGAGCCAGGGAAGCACCAGGCGCTGAGGGTCCTCTGCAGTGGGAGGGGATGAACGAGGCGCCTTTGGTATCTGACAAAGTGTGGGTTAGGGTGGGATCTTTCCAGGGCCTCAGGGAGGAGCCGAGGCCAGGAGGGCATCTTTGTCCCTACCATCCCTGTGTAGTCACCAGAGGGCAGGTGGGGAGCACTGGCAGAGTGGGTAAGTGGGCTGGTCTGAGGCCATCTCCAACTCGGGACCCATGTCTCCAGAGAAAAGGGGGCCAGGCTGAGGCTTAGAGTGTGTCCCGCCTGGACCAGCTCATGGAGGCCGCTGTGGCCAGGGGGCAAACACTGACTGTCTGAGCAGCTAACGGTCACTTCTGCATACATCCACCTTAGGAACAGGTTTTCTTTGATTTGCAAAAAACAAACATCTAGAAGAAAGATCAAGCCTAAAATAAAGATGCAAACAGGAACTGTTTACAGTTAACACAGACCTGGCCCTCCTCCCCTCATCAGGACCAGCAGAAGTGGCAAGGGCAGCTGCCCCATGGCCGTGTCCCCGACCTTTCCTTGTGAGTGGGCAGGAGTTTTAGAAGACTTCACTGCAGGAGACAACATCCAAGTTCACCCTGTAACCGGGTTTGAGGCAAGCAAGGGCACTCTTGTCATTTCATCTTTCGAGCGTTGCCCAGGAACCTAGTGACTGGCCCAGGAAGAACCGTGGGATTCGTGTCAGGGCTGTTCATGTGGGAAAGGCTGCGGGGCACGCCAGGAAGAGCTGAGGGCTTCTTGGAATCCAGTGCTCATGCCTGGACGTGAAGAAAGAAAAAACCCCAGAATGAGCCTGCTTATAGTAGAAGTTCAAGTCCCGCACCGACGCCGGCGCTTGCTGTTACTCTAGCGTGGATGCGCCATGGTGGAACGTGTATATTGAATCTCTTTCTTTCTATACCTGTGATCTTCATCTGGAGAATAAGAGCTTTAAAAGTATTTTACTTCAGCTGGGTGCGGTGGCTCAAGCCTGTAATCCCAGCACTTTGGGAGGCTGAGACAGGAGAATCGCGAGTTCAAAGCCAGCCTCAGCAACGGCGAGGTGCTAAGCAACTAAGTGAGACCCTGTCTCTACATAAAACACAAAATAGGGCTGGGGATGTGGCTCAGTAGTGGAGTACCCCTGAGTTCAATCCCCGGTACCAAAAAAAAAAAAAAAAGTATTTTACTTCAAAGAAAAAGAGATGTCCAAGGACCAAGTCCTCCTGATTTTCTGTGTGGCTCCCATACCCTCTTGGAGGGAAAGCTGAAGATGCTGAGCTGGCATGGACTGGGCATATTTGAAGTGAGTTTCCTTTGAAAATTGTGATTTAAAGATTCTGTGTGGCTGGAAACAGTGTTTACACCTATACTCCCAGGGACTTGGGAAGACTGAGACAGGAGCATCCCAAGTTTGGGGCCAGCTTGAGCAACTTAGCAAGGTCCTATCTCAAAACAAAAAAATAAAATAAGGTCTAGGGAAGTGGCTCAGCAATGGGACTCTTACCTACCATACACGAGGCCCTGGGTTCAATCCCCAGTACTGCAAAAAAGTTAAAAGAAAAAAAAAAAGATTCTGTGTGTTTTCAAGTAAAAGAAAAAAAGAGGCGATTGAGATGAGGAAAAATTCATTCCCGTGAACCGAAATGTGTGGACACGGTGCAAACCACCCTGGGACAAGTGACTTCTCATCTCTGTGTTGTGGGTGGGTGGGGCGCTGGAGCCTCGTGGTCAGGGATGGGGAGAGGCTAGTGTCACCGCGCCTCTCTAGAACGCGTTCCTGGCTTGTTGTTCTGGCTACCGCTGGGCCAGTACAGGTTGTGCTAACGGAGTGAGAGGCTGCTGCAACCCAGGAGCGGCCTTGGGAGGTCCACCCCACGCAGAGGGTGGAGCCTAGGTCCTCCATACCTGGCCCTATTGACCTGCAGGGAAGCTGAGCTGAGGCCCAGTCGCCTGGAGCAGGAGACCAGGCCTCCTCAGCTGCTTAGGTTCTCCAAGGAAACAGGAAGAGTCCACAGTTTCACATCTGTTCTGGCTGCCGTGGAAGAAATCCCTCTTGTCCTGGGACCTCCTCAGAAAGTTCTTGAGGACCACAGTGGTTCTGGGTCACCAGCCAGGCTTTGCTGTGATTGCCCATCAGGCTAGATGGCCCAGGGCTCCTACCTGCAGGGCCTCCTTCCTGAGTGTCACCCATGTTCACTGTGATCATGTGGCAAGGAAACCCAGTGTGTGGGAGCAGACGTACCCCGTGTGGCCCTCACAACCCCAAAGCATAGTCGTGAGCAGTCCAAATGGCCTGAAAGCCTGAGGCTCAGTGACAGATGAATTTTATATGTCCCATCTGTTATTACAAGTAGGTCCCTGTGTCCCATCCCACTGGGAACTCCGTGAGAGCAGAGTATGTCACATGAAATCAACAGGAGGCCTTGATCTGGACCCAGCTCCCCATGAGGCCCAGGAGACCACCCAGAGGGAGCCGCTGGGCTGAGCTGCCCCATCCCCAACCCCAAACTCAGCTGTCCACCTGACCTTCTGAGAAATCACAGGAGAGATAATCAGCAACTCCCAACAACAAGGAGGTCCCCTCTGCTCTAAGCTTGAGAAGGGACGCGACCCTCCACGGGCCACCCTGCCTTCTCAGAGTGAGAAGCCTCCTCAGAGTGAAGCCTGTCTGCTGAACTTGCTGTGATCCCACACTCTGTCCGCATCCTTGCTGTGGTGTCCCTGTGGCGAGCGGGTGGCGCTCTCCAGACTCTTTCTCTGCGCCCCACTCGGGGCACGTCTGGGGCCAGGTGTGCAGGTTTTCCTGCCCCAGTCAGTTCTCTGGCACCAGCTGGTCCCCACAGTTCAGCTCAGTCTCAACCTGGCCCCCGGGGTCGGCTCACGGGGGGAGGGCTCAGTTCCACTCCACGGCCCCTCTTTAGACACGGCCGTGCTATGGTTGCGTCTGGAACGTCCCCCAAGGCTCCCGTGTCAAAGGCCTGGTCTGGGTGCCGCAGTGTTGGGAGGTGGGCTCTTCCGGCTCTGATCTTGTCAGAGGAGGTGGAAACTGAAGGAGGTGGGGCTAGTGGAAGGGAGAAGGGCCTGTGGGGCATGCCTTGGGGCCCTGACTTTCTCTCAGTCTCCTTCCTGGCTGCCATGAGCTGAGCCACTGTCCTGTGCCACACCCTTCCACCATGATGCTCTGCCTCACCTCAGACCCAAAGCAATGGAGTCAGCCAGCCACAGACTGAACCTCTGGAGCTGAGCCGAAATAAATCTTTTCTCCTTTAAGTTGGTTTTCTCAGGCACATTGACGCAGCAGCAAGAAGCTGGCACACCCAGCTACCTAGACTTTGGACTGGCCGGTCAGGATTCCCGGGACATCCTCCTTGGTTTGATAATCTGCTCAAATGGCCCCCAGAACTCAGGGAAGCATCTGACGTGGCCAGTTGTCACGGACATTAGAGAGGATCCAGAGGGACAGCAGACGAGGGTGTGCGGGAGAGGCTGGAAGGGTCCTGAGCGCAGGGCTCCTGGCAGGTGGATGTGTTCGCCAGCCTCGGCACTCGTCAAACTTGGTTGATCCAGAGTCTTTCTCGAGCCAAACCTCAGTTCCCTGTCCTTCCTGGCGTTTGTGGGTGACACTGAAAGTCCCCACCCACCCTTCAGTGACTGTCTCAGTGAGGCCCTGTTCCAGCAGGTCGGGGCCACCCCGTCAGCTCATCGGCATGACCCTCATGATGGGAAGGCTCCTTATGGGCAGCCTGGGCTCTCCTGCACCCGAGGAAGCCCAAGAGGTGGGGAGCTCCACAGCGGGAACCAGGGGCAGAGTCCAAATAGGCTTCTTGTACCTCAGTAACAGGTCAGAGCCGAGTTAGGCGTGTGGATCCCAGACTCCTGGGGAGGGGGTGTATGGACACACCTCTCCCTGCCGGGCAGCGCTGAGAACCAGATGGATGGTCAGCCACGTCTCTCAGATGCATGACGGGGAGGGATCAGCTGATGGACAGGACCTGAGCGTCTGTTGATCTAAATCCACAGGAGAGAGGGACAGAAATGGCAGGCTCCCGTGAGACGTTGCTGTGAACACAGGAGATGCCAGCCTTCCGGAGGCACGCAGCACCCCCGGCAGGTGCAGGCACGGCCCTGGGAGTGTGTGCATGCGATGGCTGACCGGACAAGCAAAGGGCAGAACTCAGCAGGCTCCAGCCTGGATGCAGGTCTCTGAAAAATCAGGTCCAAAGAAAAGGAGGGGGGGGGATGAGAAACGACCCATAAGCCAGGAAGCAACCCCAGATTCCATAGGGCAGGCCGCAGCGGGGCTGAGGATGCCAAGCAAAGACACCAGGATTCAGGTACCTGGCCTGGGGCTGCCCCACAGTTGACGGCTGGGGGAAATCCTTGGCTGAGGCAGTGACGGACACCTGCCACAAGAGGGCACTGCTCCTGCACGGTTGAGCCTGATCCAGCTCAGGGACCGTGGTGGCTGCTGGGGTCCGGCTGCGCCCCATGGGGAAGGGCAACAGAAATGCTCAGTCCATAGAATGAGCCAAGGGTGGCTAGCTGTGGGCACCAGGCTGCGGCGGCCACACAGGTGTGCCACCTAGCTGTGCATGGGTAACTCAGAGAAGGAAGGGAAGCTGGAGGCGCCAATCCAGGGTGGGGACGGAACAGATCCCTGAACACAATTCCAGTGCCTGAGCAGTCCCCTGCTGCCCCCATGCACGAGCCAGCAGGAGGACGGGCCTCAATCTGGAGCAAGCTGCTGAAGTCAGGGCCGGGGCTGGACTTGAGCAGGCTGGACCTGCAGCCTTGACCCCAGCCCCGTGTGCCCGCACTCCTGAAACCTGCCTGCCAGGGGCTGATCCATGTGAGGCTATAGCTTGGGCCACACATGCCCCAGCCTCGTCCTTGCTGTTCCCTATGCAGCCTCTGGCTTCCAAGGACCGGGGACACTTCCCCCCAGGAGCAATCTCCGCCTTGCCTGGCTTATGGGTCCACAGTGCCTCAGGTTCCCTGCATCTTCAAGCCGGGTGTGGCTCCCTGCTGGGCTGGAAGCTGGACCTTCCTTCTTGGCCCCAGTGGACTGGGAGTGGAGGCGGGGTGGGAGTCCACATGGTCTGCTGGGGTGGGGGCTAGACGCTCAGCGCTGGCTTCTCTCGTGAAGAAGCAGGAAAGGGTCAGAGAGGCTTCCGGTTCCCTTCGGGTAGGACTGGGGACTCAGGTGGGAATCAGGAGCTCATCAGGACAGTAATGCCAAGCCAGGGGCACATAGGAGAGAGGAGTGGGAACGGAAGCGCTGGCCCCAAGGTCCCCAGAGAGAACAGCCCTGAGATGGAGGTAGATGTGAACAGACCCTCTGTAGGCACAGAGTGATCGCTGAGGTCTTTGGAAGAAGAAAAACATTGCAGAGAAGCAGCCAGAAGATATGGCCAGGCCCTGCCCAGAGGACCAGAGCCGAGCAGAGCCTGGAGCTGTGGGGGTGGGGCAAGGCCTCAGGGCTCCCTCCGAGCTCCTGCCAGGCGGGACAGTGCGGTCTCCAGCAGGGCGCCCGGCACGCTGAGTGTCCTGCACCTCCTGGATGCACCTGCATCCTGCCCCGCATGACAGCACGTGGAGGTGGATGACTGGGAGACGCAGAATCAGAAGAGGCCCAAGGGTGCCCCATGATGGCTCTAGTGTCCTCCGGGGAGCCCCGGAGAGCCCCGGGAGAAGCCCCGCCTCTGAAGCACACAGCAGGACACCGACAAACGGTCATCTCCTGTTAAATCCACCTCAAAGGCCGTACTGGGCACCGGATGCTGCCACAAACAATCTCACACTGCTGGCAGGAACTCGACCCGCGGTGGTCTCCCTGGGGAGAACTTGGGCGGTCACGAGCGTGCCGTGTGGGACGATGACGGACACTGAAGTGTGCGCCCCGTGGAATTTGCAAAGGCCGATGTTGGAGAGGCCACGAGTGGAAGGGAGAGGAGGGAGCGCTGGGAGCAGGGCAGGAGGGCGGCCCCCGCATCACGGGGACCCAGTGAGCAGTAACGTGCTGGATCCCGGAGCGCAAGAGGCTCGGAGCTGCTGGCCACGCAGGTGATGAGCACTCAGGACACGTGTTACCCTGCTTCCGACAGCGCCAGTGTGCCCGAGTCCCCCCGCACAGTGCCCCAGCCCGCAGGCAACTCATGCGTCTCTGTGTCCACTAAAAGTAAAGTGTGGTTTCCGTTTCTTGTTTCCTGTGCTTGTGACTCCACAGGAAGTGTAGGGCAGGTAGTGACGGTCCTCAGAGCTGGCCTGATGCGGGCTTCGGAGCCTTCCGAGGGTCCTCAGGGGTCTTTATGGTGCGTCCCCTCTGGAGGAGGACGCTGTGAGTCATCAGTCAGAGCCTCCCTCAGCACAGCCCCTGGTAGTTGCCATATTTGCTTAAAAAGGAAACCAATATAGTCGAAGTGTCTGTCCCGCTTCCTGGAAGGACATCCCTCGCACACCACTGAGGTCATCTTTGAGCAGAGTTCAGGCAATAGGTGTCGTGACAGCTGTAAGGGTAGGGTTGCCTGCCCCGGCCCGCAGCCAGCCGCCAGCAGCCTTCCCTGGAGTGTGTCTAAGTAGGTAGCCTGGGGGTCACTGATAATCATCTATGATAAAAATCACGGTCTTGTAATTTGAAACCTGGAGTTTATAGCATTATGGAAAGTCTGTGTGTTGACAGTCACACAGCCACAGAGCCTGGTGGGTCACACCTTCACCCAGAGGGTGGAAAGTGCCAGGGGCACTTTACTTGGGAGGCTTAGTAGAAGGAGGCCTCCCTCCCCAGGGCACAGGAGAGCCTGTGGAGCTCAGGATGCCTGTGGAGCCCAGGAGCGGGGCCAAGCTGCCAGCAGGCTGTCCTGTGTACACACTCTGTGCAGAAAGCGGACGTGCGGACCACGCATTGGCGTCACCCCAGGGCCACCTCTATGCATGAGCGAATGGAACTGGGGGTGGCTCAGAACCCCCTGCAGAGGACTCCTGCTCAGGGGCTGGCTGTCCCCACCTCCAAGGACAGGGTGGCTCCTCCAGGGTGACATCCTCTAGAATCCGTACTGCCCAGTGGCACCTAATTTCCATGGACTTCCTAGTCGCCTGCATCCCCAGGGAATGCGGATCTGGACCTGGATCCAGTTTTGGGGCTGCTCGCCTGAGCTCAGCCTCTGGGTTCTGTTCTCTACGCCTTCTGTGGCTCCCTTGGCTGCGCTCATGGGTGCCCTGCGCTGCACCCCTCTGGTTTTCCTTGCACTCTGCTGGCAAAGCTGCTCGCCCTCCAAACCTGCTCTCGCCAGCCTTCAGCCTCGACTGCCAGGCGCTGGTAACCATGCTGGCGCTCTCCTGCCCGCAGGCTCTGTGAGCAGCTCCGGGCATGGCTGAGGCTCCCTCTAAGTTTAAGGGATGGCTGCCTTGGCACCTTGTCATGGCGAAGTGGTGGCCTCAGACCCACATATCTCTGAGAGTCACCAGAATATTTCAGACCTAGCCTGTCCATGGATCCCACCTGTCCAGTATCCCCTACCTGTCCGGGATCCCCTACCTGTGTGTGGATCCCCTACCTGTCTGGGATCCCCTACCTGTCTGCAGATCCCTTACCTGTGTGTGGATCCCCTACCTGTGTGTGGATCCCCTACCTGTCTGCGGATCCCCTACCTGTCTGTGGATCCCTTACCTATGTGTGGATCCCCTACCTGTCCGGGATCCCCTACCTGTCTGGGATCCCCTACAGGCATGAGAAGTTTTAGGTTTCAGTGTGAACCTGAGATCCCTCATTGTGTGCCTCTGGCAACACAGCACGGAGTGGGGCACACTCTTGCCCAACGTGAATGATGGTGCTTCTGAAGACAGATGGACGAGGTTGGTTGGCAGTGCCTTTCCCTGGTCCGTCACAGAGCTGGCTGGCTGTCCCTCTGGGAACTTCCCTATGGTTTCCCCAGAAGCATACACATCAGAGTTGGTCGGTGGCCATGGAGCCCCAAGGCCCACGAGAGGCGAGTCCAGAGCAAAGTGCAGTAAACCCAGGAGATCTGAGTTTCCAGACCCCTCTCCCTGAGCCCCTCAGGCCCCCATGGAGCCAGCGCGCCTCCCCACATGGTCCCTGATGAGCTCATGCTGCGATCTCTGTCCTCACTGACTGCCATGGCCGGCAGTCTCTCCCAGAGGACCCATAGTCCTTCACCAAGGATGTGATTGTTCCTCCTCTGAGGGACCTGCTCCCTTTCCTGGCCAGGCTCCTCTTTAGGATGGACAAGCAGTCACCCCCACCTGCCCTGCCCCAAACACACACAGACCCATGACGGTGGCCTCTGGCCTCCTTTGGTCCCTCTGGTTCTGTCACTCCATCTGGATTGAAATCTCTCCTGCTACAACCCAACAAAGGGAGCTTCCTGGGCAGAGCCAGGAAGCATTTCCAACCCCACCTGAGCACAGCTGGGCAGCTTCTCTGGGCCCTTTAGCACCCCAGTGCAGGGTCCTCAGCACCGAGGGTAGGTCCCCAGGTTCTTCAGGGAACAGCTGGATGCTCTGTGATGTGCCACGAGCTGCTCTCTTTACTTCACCTGAACAGCTTGCCTCTGAGCCAAGCAGGAAGCCACAGAGGGAGGGCCCTCTGGGGACCTCGCCACAGTCGTGAGGCTCTGAGCAAGGACCACTCACAGCACGGCATGTGGCTGTCCCCTCCCCGTGCCAGCACCCCTGACATCTTTCCATTACATGGACATCACAAATAAAAAAATGAATCAATGTTTCACAGAGAGCAGGGAGAGAGGCAGGCTCCAGGGCAGCGGCTGAGCACTCCAGGGATCCCAGATTGAGTAAGAAAGAAGACCAGGCCTGTCCCTCGGGAGACAACCAAACCAATAAATGACACAGGTAACACTTGACAGGGGACATGTGATAACCAAAAGGACTTGGAGCGCACAGCAGGGTCCTCCCACGTGATTAGTTCACGCTGGCTCATCAGGGCCAGGAGTGGGAGAGGAAGCCCCGGCCAGGGCGCATGCACCCCAGGAGGGGGCAGCACTTCCTGCCTAGCCACACACCTGGGTGACCTACAGAAGAACCGAAGGCCCAGGGCTGCAGAGCAGTGAAGAGGCTCCTGTAGACCGCGGGCAGGGGTCTCAGAGCCAGGACTTGACCCCCTGGAGAGTGTCCCAAGGCCACCGACTTAGTGCTCAGCAGACACCCGTAGCTGGGCCCGGGGCAGGTAGGCATACGGGGTCCTCTCTGGACTGCGACCCCCTTGTGTTTGGGGAGAGGTGCTGGTGAGGGCGTGGAGGAGATGGGGCTCCTCCCTTGTCCCTGCACCTAGGGAGCCGCAGGCCTGCGTGCGTCCTTCTGCTGGGGGCCCATCTCCTCCTCTGCCAGGTGGGGCCCTGGCAGCTCTGAGGTGCCAGTCCTTTGTGCACGGTCTCAGTACCCAGTGTGGTGCCCAGCACCTGCTCAACGCCATTGATTCCCCAGGAATTCAAGAGGCCTCACACCTCTGGCCCTGTTTAGGATGGAGAATCTCGGCAGGACGTCCACATTGCCATTATCGCCATCCGTGCCCCGCAGAGGTGCTGGGCTGCTCTGCCGATCTGAGTGCTACCTGCCTCAGGCTCTGTGATGGCCAGAGGGGTCCACGAGGAGTCTCAGTGCCCACCTTGGTGTAGGGGTTGCTGTGTGTGGTGCTGCCCCAGCATTTCTGGAGCCTGTGCAGGCTCTGCTCATGCCCCAGTGGGGTATGCTTCTGAGCCCTGTGTTCCGCCTCCAGGCTGGAGAGCCAGGGCATCCACGGGCAGCTGGGCTGGGGACCCAGGAGCAGAGCTGTCCCCTCTCAAGGCCACCTCTTCTGAGAGTCTCTTAGAATGTTCCAGACTGGTGATGTCCTTGAGAACCTTAGTTCCTTGTCTGCTGCCTTCTCTTGGTGTGGACTGTTAGCCCAGAGCGAGAGGAATAGCAGGTATTCGGTGGGTCAGTGTCAAAAGGGCCGCTTCTAGAACAGTCAGTGAGACATGGCTGCAGCTGAACAGAAATGATTGCCCTTAGGAGCTGGGCTGGAGTTCCAAATGGATTTAGCCACCATCTCAGGGGTGGGCTTTTCCAAACAAGACCCCAGCATCGGGAGCAACCAAGGCCAGAGCCCAGGGGCAGGTTAGGACCCTGGGGAGGTGGCCATGGACAGCACCTCCAGTATAGCAGGGCAAGGGCAGAAGGTGAGGCACAGAGGGGCATCCCCACTCCTCCAGGTGCACCAAGGGCAGGTGACAGTTACAGTGAGGAAGTCAGGAAGATGGGCACGAACTTGGGACACCCAGGTCCCTGGAACACGGAGAAAGAAGAAGGGGTGGGGGTCTGCTTCTGCAGACGCTGGAGGAGGAGCCCCGAGTTCAGGCTGGGCCCCTTGCCCAGGGTCTTTTCAGGGCACCCGCTTCCCACCAAATCTTGTCTTCATCTCCTGTGTCTGCAGTACCCAGGGACCACAGGCTGGGTGGCATAAAACAACAGAGATCAATTCTTCATGGTTCCGGAGGCTGCAAGTCTCACGATCCAACTGCCGCCAGGATGTGCTCCTGCTGAGGCTCCAGGGAGGCTCTGCCCTGTTCTCTAGCTCCTGGGGGCTGCAGGTGCTCCTTGGTGTGTGGCCACAGCGCTGCAGCCTGTCTCCATTGTCCTAGGACCGTCCCCTGGGTTCCTGTCCTCTTCTCTTCTAAGGATACCAGCTATTGCATTTAGGGCTCTCGTGAAATCCACGATGACCTTATCTTGAGATCTTGACTAACTGCATCTGCAAAGACCCCACTTCCAGATGCGGTCACACTGTGAGAGTGGAGGGGATACTGTTCAACCCACCACTGTCGTGGTCAGCTTGGACACTGTTCTGCACACCTGCGGCCTCCCGCTCTGCCTGGAAGCCACCGATCCAAGGAAAGTGACCCAGGACTGGAATTGTTCAGTTCCCCTCAGGAGGTGCCTGCTGGGGTCAGCATGGCATTAGCATCTCACTTTGATTGGTCACTGTGTCCCTCGCTGCCTCCAACAAAGCCAGGCAGGCCCCCGGGGGTGAGCAAGGTGGGTGTCCAGGGCTGGCACCCAGAAAGCCTCAACTTCAGAGAACCCAGGGAGGTGGGCTGTCCAGGGCTCAGGAGGCACTGCTCGGCTCAGGGTGCCACTCACCACCCACACCACTGCCCCCAGAGTTGCCCAGGACACTAGGCTTGATCAGGAACAGGTGGGGCCAGGTGTGTAAGGGGAAGGGAGTGGGCAGCTGGCAGATGTCCACCCCAACCAAGAGTGAGCAGTCCCCTTGAGCCTGCAGCCCTCTGGCTACTCCAGGTAGACGGGGCTGGTGTTCCCAGCAGGCACCCTGAGCATCTTGTGTTTCAGGGCATCCTGACCGTGATGCTGCTCTTCAAGGTGCTGAAGCTGGGTGGTCACTGTTCTTCTGTGGTGCTGTGCCGGCAACAGGCCCACTTGGACGTCCCTGGAGTGAGTCTGCAGCTGCCTGGACCTGGGCCCTGTGGCTCTGAGACAGGACTTGCAGGGCAGAGGGATGCTGTTTAACCACCACAGCCACGGTCAGAGTGGTGGGGCAGGAAGGACATGGCCCTGGGGCCCGTGCAGATGGCACTGACCCACAGACCAGCAGGGCCCACTTGCGTGTGAGAGCTGGCTGGGCATTGGGGCAGGGCCATTATAGTGGGGGCAGACGGACCAGGAGGGCAGCAGCTGAGGTCCGGAGATCCTGGGCCCACTGACACCCACAGGGCCTGAGCTGTGGTGGGGGTGAGGGTGAGGCCCACCTGTGCCCAGGCTTGGTGGCTGGGTTTGCCCCCTGCCCACCTCCATGGACAAAGCTGGGTGGGCCACCTTCCCCGCCTCGCTCCCACTTGCTCTAAAAACCTTGAGACTGCTGCTCCTTGCAAGTCCTCAGGAGCTATGCTCAACCCAGTCTATACCTCAGAAACAGGTCAGATCTGCTGGTCAGGTTTGTTTGAGATCTGGTCAGGGAACAGCTTGCTGAACCTCACAACAGGGCTGTCACCTGGGCCTGCCAGGCATTGTGACCAGGCAGTGACATACTCGCAAGTCATGGAAGGAGGAACTGGTGTTGAGAAAGAGACGCGGGAGGACCCAGAGCTCAGGGCTCACTGCCTTCCTCCCGTCCTCTCCAGAGTGTGTGCTTCCCGACAGAGGGACCTGTTCCTCAGCCTGTCCCCACCAGCACCTGCTGGGCAGGATCCTGGCTGTGCTCACCTGGGGAACTCTTAGGGAGGGCAGAGAGAGACAAAAGAAAAAGGGGCTGGAGAGGAAGAAGAGCCAGGGGTCGCGGTGGCCTGAGGGTGGGCAGTTAGGCCCACTGAAGTGACCCGAGGAACCCTGGAAGCACTTTCTCCTTCCTCTAGTGAGCCTGTGGGTTCGGCATGGTCTCCTAGTGCAGATGTGGCCAACCTCTCAGGGCTCTGCCTGCACCACAGTGGTTCCAGCCGATCCCGGAGAGCCAAGCTGAGAGGCATCATCCTGACCATGAAGAGTCCCTGGTGCCCTCCTTCACAGTCCCGTGGGCTGCAGGACTTGGCAGGATGACCACGCAGACCCAGGCCGTGGGGGTCTCTGCTTGGCACTGTGACCCACCCTGGGCCTCATCAAGCTCTCAGGAGACTTCAGGAACTTTAAGAAAAACTTGCTTCCACATCAGAACTTCTCTGAGCACGTACCTGCCTTCCGTCTCATTTTGCCCTTTGCTTTTAAAGTCAACAGACACGGACAGAGAAAAGGAGTTCACAGGAGCTGGGACATTTTTAAATTGGTACCGGAAAAGGAAAAAGCCCACATGAACAGTGGTCACGACAGAGCCCAGCGGGTGCCTCCCTCTCCACACAGGGGCACAAGAGCCGGCCTGCGTGCTCACGGGGCCACCTCAGGCACTGGCCAATCGCCCTCTGCCTTCGTTCCTTTGCTGGCCACAGCCAGGTCCCCCCAGGCAGGTACTCAGGCCCCCAGCTGGGGGATGTGATGACCCAGCCTCTCCCCTTGCCAACAGCACGCAGTCCATCAGGATGGCCTCTGCCAGGAGCCACACAGAGCAGGCACTGCAGGTGCTCAAAGCTGGAGCTGCTCAGTGGCCCTGGTGACACAGGCAGTCCTCCAGCCCCCAGGGCATTCGTCCTTGGGCTGTGACCCACTGGGTCCTGAAATCAGTGCACAGGACCCAGCATGGCACTGAGGACAACAGCATTCAGAGCCATCCTCGCCCCTCCGGGTCCTGTCCTAACCCTCCAGATCCTGTCCTCACCCTTCAGGTCCTGTCCCACCCCCTCCAGGTCCTGTCCTCCCCCCCAGGTCCTGTCCCACCCCCTCCAGGTCCTGTCTTAAAGCGCTAAAATATAAAAGCAGAGGCTTAGAGATTTCAGATACTCAAGCCAAGAGAGTCTGGGAGGCGCTTATAGGCGTGGCTCTCTGGCTCCGGCTCCCGGCGCCAAATTTCTTTAATGGAGATAGCAGGAATAAAGTGAAGCAACTAGTACGCAAGCGAGAAATCAATTTAAGAAAAAATTCTCCTGTGGGAGTTTACCCCACGCTTATGGCTTTGAAGGGTTGTTTTGCGCCCGACCCACCTCCTAGAATAAAGAAAGGGAACTTAACCATTCCCCTCTCCCAGACACTAAGAAGGAAACTTCTATCAGAGAGCAAACAGCCCCTCCCCTCCCCAGGCGCCCTCTGAAAGGGGAGCTTCTGTCGGAGACCTAACCCTTAGCTCTGCGGCTCGGGAGGAGAAGAGCAATGTTACAGCGCCCTCTGAGCGCTCTTCCACAGCCCGGAGCCCACAGGGCCCTCCTCCCCCAGCTTCTCCGCCGCTGCTCGCTCCGGGCCGGCACCTGCACCGGGGGAACCTCCCGGGCCCAGCCATACTGTCTTCCTCCGACCCAAAGCCTCCCGCCACTTAGTGTAAGACGAACGACCAGATGGAAGTGAAACAGGACCAACACAGGCTTTTATTCTAGGAAATACGCTCCCAGACCAGTTCCCCGCCCAGTCACCAGGCTCGAACAGGTTGGGAAAATGGCGCTGTGCCTCGTGTTACACAGGGTTATATAGCCTCTCCCCATCCGGAAAAGGCGGGCTTGAGGCCAGGAAGAGGTGTTGACTTAGAGTCCAGTGTCTTCTGAGATTGGTTTGGTGCAGCAGGTGATGTCAGATCCCTTCCGGTATGAGCCGAGAGCCGTACTGTAAGTTCGCTTCTTCTTCTGTACAGATCATTGGGGGCCGCCATTTTGGTGTGCTTGACGCATGCGTGCTGCGCTCGTCGCATGTGTGCTACGTTTGTCGCACGCGACAGTGAGTGGGCTGGCTCCTGGTGTTGTGTTAGTGCAGCGCCGCGCTGCAGCAGGGTCTGGTTTTCTGTGTCTGCCTCCGACCTAACACTTAGTTCAAATGGCAGGAAACAAACGCCATGCCTTTGTTCTGATAGGAGGAAGCCACCGAGTAGGGAGGAGCCAACGCCATCCTGCTTTGAGGGCGGATCCTTGCCGCTGACTCAGAGCCAGCTGCCTTCTTGTCCTTTTGGTGGAAACTGTAGCCGGCCGTTTAGCAACGCTTCCGAAGCCCCACCCACGCCCATCCGGGCTTTCCCTGTTCATGTTAATCCAGAAGGTAATAGAAAAAAAAGCCCCAGACAGTTCCCCGGGCCAAACTGAGTTGGAGTACATTCCACGCTAAGAGGAAGCCTGATAAGGGATTTAAAACCAGAAACAAGAGGAAATTATATTCAAATTAACTTGAGGTTTCCCCGCCCCTTACCCCCCCCCCCCGCGGGGGTCCTCCAGGAGGAGGGGCTAAGAACCGGGAGAGGCAAAGACCAGCCGCGGGTGGGCCACCACCGGGGGCAAATGGACATACGTGCTCTCCCGGACACTCACGCACGTGCCTGGCCTCGCGCCTCGGTTGGCATACTGGCATGCTCTGGGGGGTCCTGCGGTGCGGAGGCCCCACCGCTGCACCCTTCACGTCCACGCACCGCCCTTTCCTCCTCTCTCCCTCTCCTTTTTTCTCGTGTTGCTTTATTAAAATAATTAACAGCTATGCCATTTTTTCCAGGATTCTAGGGTTTTACATTCTATATATTTTTTAAGTTCCTGATTTTTACTCTGCACGCTGAAACTAAGATTTCTGATCAGATACATTTTATCCAACTATAAAAGTTTTTTTTTTTTACATTCTAATTCAAGAGGCCTCTTTTTCATGTGATGTCTATATGTGTTTTTGTCCTGTGTATTGTTTACATGTGTTTATATATCAAATCTAATATATGGAGCACTCATAAACTAAAACTAAAAAATGGAACCAACTACCTTTGATTCATGTGATTCAAAAGTTTAATTTAAATTGAATAAACAAATAAAATTAATAAGGGTCTTTAAAATCACTACGTCACATTTTTCTTTCCAGATGGTTGGACAATAAAGGATATTGTTCTCTATGAAACATTTAAAATACAATTAATCATCTTTCTTTCTAGGATTTCCTTCAACAAAAAATGATGACTTAAAAG
>PVHX01022768.1:0-14558 GCA_004024805.1 Geosciurus inauris
GAGGGAAGACCTGGGAAGTGTCAGGCTTTCTACCCAACTCTACCTTTATGGCTTTTCTTTCCATTGATAGCTGGGGCTCCTGCACATAAACTCACCTGTGAACTCATCACCACTCCAGGCTAATTACTCTTTCCAGCTCTACATAATAGTCCATTTTCTCCTCCTAGTTCCATCTCACTCTAATGACTTCCCTAGCTCCTCCCCCTCATTCCCCTAACTGGATGGCGTTGTGGGTGAGTGCTTTGAAATCCCCCTCTGCACCAGCACGCGGAGACGACAGGTGACACGTGCCGTGTGAAAGAGAAGCCGTGCTCAAGCATGAGAGGTTCATGTCCTTGGACCTGGAACAGAATCGAAACAGGTAGCAGCAAGTAGAGACTGGTCTGAGCACCCACAGGGCTCCGCCGAGGTGAGCAGTTGTTGCTGTAAGTGTGGCTTCTTCAGGTGAATGTGCACCACATGGGGCCGGAGAGCCAGGGCCATACTCAGCACCTGCGACCAGAGGCCAGGGTGGGACTTCCCTGGCTAGTGGAGGAAGATGCTGCAGATGCTGCTGCCACCACCACCTGGAGCATGGCTTGGTGCCTAAAGAGCAGGTGGAGGCCAAGCCTCACCAGGGAACACAGAGAGAAGAGAGAGAGAGAAAGACAGGGAGCCCCGCCACATCTGATGATCCTGCAAGCCTAGTTTTAAAATGCATGAAGGAATCTTACATCAAGAAGGAGAGCCCATGAAATCAATCATTGGAATATGAGATTTTCCAGAAAGAAAGAAAATGTTTTATTAAAAAAGGCTGAAAGATTTGAAAATGTATACATGTAGAACCCTCAAAGAGATCAATGAGGGAATTATATCTTTGAAAAGAATACATGCTACCATTTGGTAGCATACTGTATTATAAATATAGGTGGAAATGAAATAAACACAGTGGATATAAAATTAGAAATCATGGAGAAGAAAAAATAGCCATTGGCGGGGGCAGGGGACAACTAATATGACAGATTCTAGACTAAACATAGAGAATTAAGGAATTGCCATAAGGAGTTGATCTAGACTGTAGTAACTAAAGGGTTATGCAAATAGAGAATAGTGGTTCTGGCTAAGGGGCTGGCGAAAGGCTTGCTACAGGAGGTGTTTCAGCATGGAGCAGACCAAGTAAGCGTGCGCATCATGTGAATGCAAATAGAGGTAAATAAATCCACACACACACAGTAATCGTAAGGCCTATCTTCTAAGTTGTGAGGATTAAGTTAAATCACATAAGTAAAAGCACCCAGCCTAATGCCAACACACAATTTATAGCAAATGTTATCTAAATCTCTGCTTCCTAAGAACCTGAGCGAACAGAGTAGAACTCAGCACTACCTCTATGTCCAGTGGCACTCTGGCCACCTCCGCTGGAGCCCAGCATCATATCAAGGGGACTTGAATTGGCTGATGGTCCTGGATCTAATACCGGGGCTCTAGCTCATTGTGACAGAGTGGCTGGAACACCATCAGTTGTCCATATGCCTGTTTTCTCCTTCTGCTCTCTCCCTTGAGAACAGACTCAATTTTCCTCTCCAGCATTAACTAAACAAGCTAGGCACATCCAAAATATAGAGATGACATTTTCCTATCTTCAGGCAGCCTGGCTGGCAGTTTCTCTGCAAATCTCAATATTCCACCAGTGCAGTCCTCGGCTCTTCTCCCCATTATGCCTTGTTTGGAGCCTCAAGAGAGCTCCTGTCAGAGGTCAGGAAACCCTCTCTCTAAGCCTCGTGCCTTTTCAATTCATGGGCCCTGATGAAAACATTCCCTAATGAAAAGAACAAAATAAGACTGGCTCCCTGTGAACAGTGACAGAATGTTCCATCCGACACAGAGAACAGCTTCTTGGAACGTGGGAATCTGAGAGACTGGATTGCATTCAAAGAAAATACCCTCGGAGAGATACAGAGCAAGTCCTGGGGGCTCAGCAACACTCAAAATTCCAAATTGTTAAGGGGGGGTATTGCTCTCTGCCAAAGCCGGGGGTGGGAGCTGAGTATCCTAGAAACTGAAGTAGGCTCCAGGCGCCACTGTACAATCAGAGAGGAGCGGTTTTTCTCCCTTGAGCAAGGCAGACGGGGGAGTCTGTGATGCCCCTCAAAGGGGAAGCCAAGGTGCAGTTTTTGCTTTTTTAACCAGCAAAGAAAAAACACGTTCCACTCTGTCTGAGTCCTGGGTCAGGAGAAAGCTGTTTTGAGAAGGAAGCAGCAGCAGCGCTTTCTGCTGTGGCAAGGACTGGCCTTTGCACGCATCTCTCAGGGATGGGCCGATGTCCTGGTCCTTCCTCCTGCGGGCACTGGGTCGTGTCCAGGGCATTCCCTTGGTGCCTATTGCCAGTCTGTCCTCGGCAGCCCTGTCCTGCCTCATCGCATGACCACCCTGCTAGCAACCCATAACAAACATCCTCCCCGAGTTACTTTGAGTTCTTTGCTTTTTTATTTTTATTTTTTACTTCAAAAACTGCACATCTCACCAAGTATGAATTATTTAGAAGAAAACAATAAAGAACTGAATGTTTCCATGTTGGCTCACAGGGCAGTGTTTATGCTTGGAGTGGGAGAGGGTAACAGGAGCCCCAGGGAGGAATGGTGGGATTTTGACATCTCCCACATCCGGTCGTGGTGCAGATTTGTCTCCAATCTCTTCCGAAGAAGATAGTTAAGTTCACGTCGCATGAAAAACAACATGAAAACCAGGTATCTGGTTCTGAGGTTAGGGAATTATCACAGAGCAGCAAAATGAGAGTGTGAGGTATGCCTGGGCCTTTGGGAGGGAGCTGGCTATTGTTCTGGAGCTCTGCACGGTCCTACGGGGGCTTTATTTTCAGTTGGCGTGTCCATCTCACACACATCTGCAACTCGAAATGCATCTTTAATAAGATTTCAGTCCCAGGGGTAGGCAGGCAGGAGAGACATAAATAGAGGGAACTTGGAATTGAGCTTGGGGTATTGTTCAGTGATCCGTGTTTATCAGGCAGGGTCTGTGCATGGTATAGGCTCACTGTATGTCTGTTGATTCAATTAATGCAGGGCACTACAATAGCAAGGGAAAATGGATTTGATTCCCTTCCTCAGGGAGAGTCATTTTGCTGGTACCCCTGAATCCTGCGGTGGAACCCATTACTGACCCACAAGACTGCCACAGGATCTGTTGAATAAGGCAGTGACTTGTAGTTTCACGGTTAAATCCTTTTTAAACTCCGTTCCCTATTCTAATTAGAAGCACTGTATTGATCTACCTTCCTTCCTTAGGCTTCCTTACTTAAGATTTTCAAAATGCATCTGCTTTAAATTACCTTCCCACCAACCCCTTGTGACATCTGGTAGAGCAGCCTGAAGGCAGATGTGACTGAAACCACTTAACACTTCTAAAGGGATTCCAGGCCACAGGTCCTCAGGGTCTGATCCCCTCTGCCCTACAAAAGGCCTTTGTGCAGACCTCCAGCTCATGCCCACGGCAGGATTTTTGCAGAGCAAGGGACTTGGAAAATGATAGCAGAAACCCCCTTCCTGGGGTTACAGAGCAAAAGAACAATTGAGCCAAACCAGGACCTGGAGCTTACTGGTTGCTGGTGATCTTTTTGGAAACTCAAGTTTAAATTCAGTATGCCCGTTTAGAACGTCTCTAAGTGGGGATTGTTTTGTGCAGTGCTAGTTAGCACAGTCATGCAGCGGCACATTTAAAAACAATGCAGGGGGCCTGGGGTGGTGGCTCAGTGGTAGAGCACTTGCCTAGCACAGGTGAAGCCCTGGGTTCAATCCTCAGCACCACATAAAAAATAAATTAATAAAAAAATAAAGGTTAAATTCCTTAAAAAAATAAATAAATAAAAACAATGCAGAGCAGAAGCAAATGCTCCAGTTCATCAACAGAACATAACTTGGATTCTTTATTTGAATGGCTAATAATTTGACAGCAATGGGAAGATGACCGTGCCTGGCCCTGGGTGACACTCTGGGCCGCCACCACCATCAGTAACCCACTCCCTCCCCTGTTCTCCTCGTGGAATCAGCAGTGAGCTCAGCAGCTGCTCTTCTACTATAATTCATCTATTTTATTTCTATTTTAATCAGAGCAGATTACTTTTGACCAAGCTAGCATCTCTAGACTTAGTCTGTGTCGTATGAAATCTTTCAGTAAATGAGAAGTGGCTCCCTCTGTTCATTTTATGTTTGTGCAAAGCTAATTTATCTTGACCAATACTATTATGCTAATTACATAAGTGCAGTTGGCTCTTTCAGGCAATTTCTATTATGAGAGCCCTTGAAAATGCAATGGAAGAAAGAATAAAATGGAGCAGACATGTAATTAGGGAGATTATGAAAATCCTTTCTCAGGTATAAAAAGCTCATTTTAAGGATAGGAATTTTGGTCTTTGTTTTATGGTGCTCATATTCACTTCTGGGCCAGGTTGATGCTTCAGTTCCATGGGTGAAATCCATGACTGCAGGGGCTGGGAAGACAGTCCCAGTGAATGAGTAAAACAGGTGGCGTGTGAGGACCGGGGAGGCTGGGCCTGGAAGGAGTTCTTGCTCGTCTAAGGGAGGCTGCCTGCCTGGGTGCCAGGTGCTTAATGTTGCGAGGGAACAAGGCCCAATGTGGACACAGAAGGCAGGACTCTGGGCTGAGTTATGTATACTGGTTTTTAAGTAACTTTGTTTTATACACACACGCATATACATGCATATATATGTATGTGTATATATATATAAATTTATTTTTAAAAATTTTAAATTTTTTTTAGTTATTGATTGATTTTTATTTGTTCATTTATTTATATGTGGTGCTGAGGATCGAACCCAGTGCCTCCCACATGCGAGGCAAGCGCTCTACCGCTGAGCCACAATCCCAGCTCCAAATTTATAAGATTTTTTAAAGTACTGAGCTATGTCAAACAATTTGATCCAAGTAGTAGTCTAGCAGCCTGTCTAAAGAGTCAAGAAAACAACACTCAAAGTGTTTTTCCCCCTCTCCATTCTCACCACACAACCTAAAATTGTAAACCTATACATGCTTGGAGTGGGTCCCTCATGCCAAGCAACTCTTCAACAGACACCAGCTGGGTGTCCTCTGGTTCAATTTCATTCTGGCACTGTGAGATAGAGTCACATCCCTCGGATCGAGGGCTCAGTCCCAGGAGACTATCCAGATGCCATTTGTGAATTCCAGGTTGTGACCTTTGCTTCTGACCAACTAGCTATAAATTGAGGTCCAGTGACTTCCGCCTTGGGTTCCTTTACTTTGCTAGGGTGGTTCAAAGGACTGAGGGAAACACTTTACTTAGGTTCACCCACTTGCTATAAAGGATATTACAAAGGATACAGATCAAAAGCCCGATGGCAGAGAGGCACAGGGCAAGGTCTGGGCCCAGGGGCGGGGAGCATCCATGCCCTTTCCTAGTGTACCAGCCTCTAGGAACCAGATCAACCAGGAAGCTGTCGGAACCCATGTTGGATGTTTAGGGAAACTTCATCACCAAGCCCCACTTCATTGTCTTTGCTGATCAATTTGACTTTCAGCCCCTTTCTCCTCCCAAAAGATTAGGGGGTGGAGCTATAAGTCCCAAACCTCTAACCCTCGCGTGGTATCTCAGGAGATGAACCTCCCTCCTGAAGCTATCTAGGGACTCCCTGCCACCAGTCATCTCTTTAGCATAAAAAAGATACTTCTGTCACTCTGGAGAATCCAGGGGTTTAGGGGCTATGATCCTATCACACCACCGTTTTGTGACCTCCACTCTGTTCCATGTAAGTTGAGTCATTTCACACCAAGAGGCTTGGAAATGGTCTGCAAATTAGAGCATCTACCAGGTGGTGGGGAGACATCGATGACCTCTCCTGCTTGCCAGCCACTCCAGGGTCAAAGGAATATTCTGTAGACACTTCTGGAATCTTAAGGCGCTACTGTCCTCTTGGCCCCTCTTCGCTCTCCATACCCGGAGGGGACCCTTCTCTCTCTTTGCTCATCATTATTAGATGCACCAGGAACATGGAAGGCACGCAGTCCGCCACCCCAAAACCCACTCCCACTCTAAGGGCCAAAGAGGGGCCAGTTTGTGGAGCACAAAAGGCCAGCAGCCCTGACCTGCTTTCTGTCCTCGCTGAGCAGGAGGGCTCTTGATGCCAGCGGCAAGTCATGGAAAATGAAGGACATCCAGGCTGGGGATTGGGTCCCGCTGTATCCAGTATCATCCAAGCCTACTGGATGCCAATATCTGTTGGAGGCCAAGTTCTGACCCCCTGCCTGGCCTTGCCCTTTGTAATGCTGTGGTAGCATCCAAGTTCCAAGAAGCTCTTGCCTCTCCATCTGGCTTTAACCCCTGTACCGCTGCTGCTGCTATTGCTGACAGCTCAGTCACTGTCCCCAACGCCAATTGGATAACGAGGACGTGGTTTTGAGAAAAAGGAAAAAGAAAGTTTATTGCTTTGCTAGCAAAGGAGAAACATAGGGGAATCCTGTCCCACAGGCTGTGATTCTGCCCGTCAGCAGGAACAGGGGTCTTTTAAAGAGGCGACTCAAAGGCTGCATTCCACCTGATCTGTCTGGAGTTGAAATTCGGTTGTTGATTTGGGAGACAGTCCTTTCTAAGATCTCCATGTACCATCCCCAAAGTCTGGATTACTTTGTTCCTACGGTGGGTAGATGTACTCAAGGACAGATAAATTTGCCCAACATGGAGAAGAAAGGTAATCCTGTTTCCTTTGAGATTAGGAAAGAGGAGGGAGTAGGGAGGCGCAGGGAGGGAGGAAGAAAAAGAAACATGTCCGTTTTAAAAAGCAGTTGCAGGGCTGGGGCTGTAGCTCAGCGGTAGAGCGCTTGCCTCGCATGTGGGAGGCCCTGGGTTCGATCCTCAGCACCACATAAAAATAAATAAAGATATTGTGTCCATCTACAGCTTAAAAAAAATATTAAAGAAAAAGCAGTTGCAGTGGCAGAGCAAAAAGCGGGCCCTACATCACCTGCAGCACCTCCTACCCGACACAGCCTCCCCATTCAGCTCCCCCTCCGCTTCCGCCCAGCTTCACCACGCTCACCTCACCATCCACATCCCAGTCCAGTCATGGAAAGCTGCACTCTGGGACCGGACCGCCCCCTCCAGCCCAGAGCCACTTCCAGATCCTCAGAGGGCTTGGGCCTGCAGGAAGCACATTACCTAGACAGCGACCTGAGGACAGGACGGGGGGAGGCTGCGGCTGAGATGGCTGCTCGGAATTGAGCAGGAGAGAGAGAGGCTGTAAAACACTGGAATCTGTCTTCTGGGGACTTGGCAACTCCAACACTTTCAGAGCAAAAGAGAAAGAAAGCCCAGTGCTGGAATGGAGATGGGCAGGGAGGAGCAGATTGGCTTCAAGATCAGCCCTCCAGACTGTCCTGGGCCCGGCCTGGCCTGGCCAGAGACATCCTGCTGGGCAAACCCGTGCGCTCATTTATTTGTCTTTTAATTTTTTATGTTTATTTTCGTGGGCCTATTTAAAGGGGATTTAAACAGGCCAGGCAAAGCTGAATAATGGAAGAGAATTGTGAAGAGATAGGGAAGTCTGCCTGGGAGTTGAGGGGCCTGGTTGTCTGGACTGAGTCTGGGGGCACTCAGGAGGAGCACCAGTGCGCCCTGGGTGTCCAGCAGTCCACTGACAATACAGAAATTAGAGTGGATACGCATTAGTGATCTAAAGCGAAATGACAGGTTGACCCAAAACAATGAACCTTTGTCTCTCTGGTTCTGTGGTGGGCAACCCAGGCCCTGTGTAGGGACCCTCTGACTCAGGAGCTTTCTGAGGTGGCAGCTGGGGCTCACTTGAGGACCTGCTTTCTCCTCCATGTGAGCAATTGTTGCCAGAATTCGGTCCCTGTCTGAATCCTAGAATAAGGGTGTCCATTGGAATAAGAGCCTCAGTTCCCCCCTGGCTGTTGGCTGGAAGTCTCAGTTCCTTGCTGTGCGGTGTCTATGAAAGACAGCTCATACCATGGCGACAGGCTTCAGTGGAGCTGGCGAAGAGACTTCTGGTTTCTAGTTCTGCTTGTTAGGAGCTTGGAAGCTGCCATTCCACCCCAACAAGTGACAAGCTGAACAAACCGACCAAGCAGTAAGAGACGTGAGGTCACAGGGAAAACTGGCCTTCCGAACACTGGAGAGAGGGGCAGATGGATGCAGAGAATCGCAGCTTACCTACCAGAGCAGAAACTCATTAGCAAAAGCTTCTGTGGTAATCGGTGCGCTGCAGAAAAATCTGAACTGTAATTGATGAATTGCTGGAGGCCAAGTGTGAAAAGTCTGAGAGTTAAAAATTCCAAAGGGACCCAGACATAGGGGGACTCCTGTATTTTCATGAGATCTGCTTCTTGGAATTCAATTCGATTTCCACATTAAACATTGGAGGGAAATCCTCTCATGCTTCCAGCAGAGGTAGGGGAAAGAAATCATTCTGAAATAGCCCAGAGCATTTGGTTCCTAACAAGGTCTTCCATCAAGAGGAACTTATTTAGTTAGTTAGTTACTTTTTAGCTGTGCTGGGGATGGAACCCAGGGCCTCACTCATGTCAGGCAAGTGCTCTACCACCAAGTCCCAACCCAGCCCAGGAGAAACTATTTAGCCAGAGCCTAACCTGCTGGATTTATTTATTTTCTATTTTTAATTTTCAGTACTGGAGCTACTGAGCTACAGCCCCGGCCCCCACTTTTTTTTTTTCAAACAGGGTTTTGCTAAGTTGCCCAGGCTGGTTTCCAACTTGGAATCCTCCTGCCTGAGCCTCCCAAGTCTCTGTGATGTCTACTGCTCCTGGCCCCTCACCTGTCTTTCAGATGTCATTTCCACAGTGAACTGTCTTGAAAATCAGCCCTTCCATGAGGCTGCTTTTGCAGGATGCCCCTCCCTGTTCTTTCCCTTGCACTTGGCAACAGAAGACATTTCTGTCCTCTTTGAGCACACTGGCACAAGGACACACAGCTCCGGGGTAAATTCTTCAAAGAATCAGATTCTGCTTGATCCCTGACCCACTCACACAAACAGAGCCCATGCAGGAAGGCCCAGTTGTCAGCCAAGGAGGCCCTAGCGTCCCCACCCACCAAGGCACAGGTGTGCTGCTAATTTTAGAACCCTCAAGCAACCACCTGACTTCAAGGTCTGGAGACACATCACACCCCAGCTCAGGAGGCGAACTGGGGTGGGGCCACCTTCTGCTTTTAACACCCATAACACCTTTGTAACCTATTGAAGTGACTTTTTTTGGAGGCTACACTTGATAAATGATAAAAATATAAAACAACACACAATCAGCTGTCAAGCTGCAAATTATTTCTCTGTGGTCTAGCCCTGAAGCATTAGACAGGTCTCTCCAGCTGCTGGATCTCTATGTGCCTGGACATCCAGGCACCACTTCCCATTCCACATGTCCAGCAGAGCCCTGCCTGTCTATGTTTGGGGAATTTCCAGTTCCCTGCCTAGGGACATCAAGTCAGCCTGGACTACCTCCCCTCCTCTCCAGACACTAAAGCTTAAACTTGAAAGCATTTAACTCCTACTTGGTGTTCATCTCCTCTCCAGCCCCACAGCTTTGTCCCACTCCACCTGCTTGCTCCCGTGTGCTCAGCAGGTGGCTCGCTGTCTCCCTGCTCAGGTCTAGCTTCCAAGACGATTTTTCTACAACCATATCCATCTCTAGCTTAAAACCCTCGAGGATCCCGCCAGGTTGTCCACACTATCTGCACATTAAAATCACCTGGGCATGCTTAAAAAAATAAAATAAAATCAGCGCCCAACTTCCACTCTTATAGATTCTGATTTAATTGGTCAGGAAGAGAGACTGCATCCCTACAAGAGGGTCCCATGTTCTGTGGCTTCACTTTCCACCGTCGCAGTCACCCAGTCAACTGTGGCTCCACAAATGCTAAATGGAAAATTCCAGAAATAGATAATTCAGAGTTTTAAATTTTGCAGCACTCTGAATAGCATGATAAGCTCTCGTGCCATCCTGCTCTGTCTTGTCCAGTGTGTGACTCATCCATTTGTCCAGCATATCCATGCTATATATTCTGCCTGTCCACTAGTTGCCTAGTAACCATCTCTGTTATCAGATCAACTGTTGAGATATCACAGTGCTTTTGTTCAGGCAACCCTTATTTTTCTTAGTAACAGCCCTAAAGCTCCAGAGGAATGATACAAAGGAGATAGACCAGGGCATAAAATGTGGAGAGACAGATTAACTGATTATTCCCCACCCCAGTCCTTTCCCTCACTTCCTTGTGCCCCTAAAACTTAGGGTGTGTCTCTGTTACTGACCATTCACATTATTTCATGGTGATCTCTTTAGGTATCCAGCTCCTTAAACAGAAGAAGATATTGCTACATGTAGGGAGAGTTCAGGGAGCCCCAAACTGCTGGAAGTAACAGCAGAAACTCCTATGCACTAAAACCCTGACTTTGAAAGCTGTCCAGACCTAGTTGCTTTCTTTCAATCATTCCCTCCTTTTACATGGCTTTTGGTTCCTGTTCATTACTTTTGGATCTTCCTGGCATACAACATTCTCTGTCAATTCCAAAGTACCTGAATAGAGAATCTCAGGGGTCTGCCCATTTCATGAGCTATGGCCAAATATGGTGGATGCACAAGAAAGCAGGTCTTGAAAAAATGGAGATGAATTATAGGATTGGCAGTATGTTAGTTTTCCATTATTATAACAAAATACCTGAGATAATCAACTTAAAAAGAGAAAAGTTTTATTTTGGCTCACAGTTTCAGATATTTCAGTCCTTGAGTGATTGTCCCTATTGCTTTGGATATCATGGCAGGGTGAGTGTGGTGGAGTATGCTGTTCCCCTCATAGCAACTAGGAAGCAAAAAGAAAGAAAGAGACCAATATCCCACCAGCCCCTTCAAGGGCACTTCCCCCATGACCTAAGACCTCCCGGTAGGCCCACATCTTAAAAGTTTCCACCACTTTCTAATAGTGCAAAGCTGAGGCCCAAACCTTTAGCACTCAGGCCTTTGGGGACATCCTAGATCCAAGCAATAATAAGAGACACTCCAAAAGGTGCCAGTTGTGCAATAAGGGTCGAGGGATCCCTAAACTGTGGGATAACCGTGTACACATCAGCTAGAGACCAACATGTGAGCCACAAGCAGAATCCATGATTTTATTCTTAGCTGAGGAAAGCCAACACTGGATGTGGACTTTGAAGGGAAAGAAGGATTCCCCAGACACAAGGGGAAATAAGGGCTTGCTAGGTCAAGGCACCAGCAACACACTCCTGAACAGTGCTTCCCTGTGAATTTCACAAAGGGACTGAGCTGGTGGTGAGATGCTGGCATCTGCAGAAGGGGCTAGAAATGTGGGGCTGGCCCAGTCGTGGGGGTCTTTCAGTCCTCATTGCTCAGGAGGTTTCCTTTGAGAGAACCCCTCCCTCCGCAAGGAGAAGGAGGAGTCAGCAGGGCCAGGGAGGCCTAAGGGTCTGGGTTGGAACCAGGGCAGCCTCTTACCACTTGGTGATGCACAGGGCACCTGCCGGTGGTGCCCTATCTGATCTTTACACTGTCCCTGTCATTTGGGTGATGGTGCTGGCTTGCATGTGCCCGGCATGGTGAGGTGGCTCAGGCAAGCGACTTGCCTGAAAGACTAACTGCCTTATGATAAAAGAAAGAGGCTGGATAATTCAGGGAAAATATCTCGATTATTGACTAACGATTGGAAAAATCCTCATGATAGGGCACTGAGCGGTGGAGAAAAAGGTGACTATAAAACTAGTTAGCACTATGGTGCTGACCTTTTGAAAAGTGCATGCGTGCATTGAACAAACATACCAAAGGAAAAACGTCAGGTTGTTGTTGAGTGATTTTTACTTTTATCTGAGTAATTCTTACTTTCATCATTATATCCCTCTATGTCTTTTAAGAGTTTTATCATAAAATTGTATTCTTTTTATAAAGAGAACAATAAATTTTTTAAAAATATTTTTTTAGTTGTCAATGGACCTTTATTTTATTTATTCATTTTTATGTGGTGCTGAGGATAGAACCCAGTGCCTCACACATGCTAGGCAAGTGCTCTACCACGGAGCCACAACTCCAGTCCCAATAAATGTTTTGAATTATAAAAATTACATATTATAATGGTAAAGTAGGCAAATAGTATTCTTCCAGAATTTTTCTACATGTATATGAGTACAATTCTGTTTCTTAAAAGTACACACAAATAGGGGCTGGGGTTGTGGCTCAGCGGTAGACTGCTTGCCTAGTATGCGTGAGGCACTGGGTTCGATTCTCAGCACCACATATAAATAAATGAAAAAAATAGAGGTCCATCAACAACTAAAAAAAGATTTTAAAAAAGTACATACAAATAAAGGCATAGGGCATGTACTATGCTCCATTTTATTTTTTCAATTAAAATGTCTTGGTCATATTTCATATCAGGACCCGTGGATCTGCCTGATTTGTAACATTGTTTATATGGGACTCTAGCAAATAGTTGTATCATTACTTTGCCAATCGATTTTTAGACATATTTAAGATGCTTCCAGGTTTTTTTGTTATTATAAATTATAAATATATATCCCTTATATTATACACATTTCATTATACATGAACAATAATTACTGGCAGTGAGATTACTGGGTAAAAGGGCATGTACATTTACAATGATAGCTTTGCCAAGTTGCTCTTGCTATTACTAAATATGGGTTAATTTTTAAAAATCTTTGCCAATTTGATATGTGTAAAAAAATGGAGATACTTTTACAAAATACTTATGAAGAAAAAAGCTCCATTATTGGCCAAGCCAAAATGTATATTTCTTTTTTAAAATGTATTTATTCTAATTAGGTCTACATGACAGCAGAATGCATTTTGACTCATTGTATACAAATGCAGCACAACTTTCATTTCTCTGGTTGTACACAATAGAGAGTCACACCATATGTGCAGTCATACATGTACCTAGGGCATTGATGTCCATCTCATTCCACCATCTTTCCTGCCCCCATGTCCCCTCCTCTCCCTTTGACCAAAGTTTCTCCCAGAATGTATATTTCAACAGTCCAAAATATATCCGATAATTACACAATTCTTTTAACCAAGGCTGTGTCACTTGGGGTTGTAATATTTCCCCCTTGGTATGCACTTATGAAAAACTACTGTTTGTTGTAACTGTCAGTATATATCTGGTGATGACAGCCAACCTATTTATAGAAGGACATGAAAGTTATGACATATAATTACTGTGGTTCGTAGTTATAAGGCAGTCACTAACATTTTCATCCCTGTGATTGAAGGACCAAAAAGAATGTGCCATGTTGCATCATTTAGTTGAAAACAAGGAAGATTCTCAGAGGGGCGGTGTTCAGCGTGGGTAGAGGCCCACCCGCACATAGCCCATAGGACAACCTCACACAGGACGCCAGGCTGCTCTGGACAGCACAGCGTTTTTCCAAGGACAGCCAGTGGTGGGCTCCTGGGGGAAAGACACCACCAGGGAGACTGTGCTCAAGTCTCCACATAAAGAAGCTCGGGCTTTTCTTAGCTCTTGGGTGGGTTGGTTAGTTTTCTTGCTTCTTTGTGTTTTTAGCTTTGAGTTTTGAGCCAAATCTACATATTACTTCATTGCCCACATATCCATTCAAGTGATACGTTTCTTTTTTGTTTTGTTTTTGCAGCACGAGGGATAGAACCCAGGGGTGCTCCCCGCCACGGAACTACATCCCCAGACCTTTTTAATTTTTGTTTTTAAATTTTGAGACAAGGTTTCACTTAGTTGCCCAGGTGAGCCTCAAATATGAAATTTTCCTGCCTCAACCTCCAGAGTAGCTGGGATTACAGGTGTGCAGTAAAGCTAGGAGCCCGTGTTATACAAGATGAAGAATCCCTCCAAAGCAAAAGAAAAGCTGGGGTGCCCTCTGCCATGGTTCCAGTGAGCACAGGACAGAAATGCCAACAGTGACATCTGAGAGAAGCGAGACAGGGAGGCATTTACACAGGAAAACCCAAGAGGAGAGAGCAATGAGGAATTTTGGAGTTCAGGATAAATCCATAAAATGTGGCATTACTCAGGGCTGGGATTGTAGCTCAGTAGTAGAGCACCTGCCTTGCATGCAGGAGGTAATGTGTTCCATCCTCAGCACCACATAAAGATAAATAAATAAAATGAAGATATTTGTGTCCATCTAAAACTAAAAAAAAAATTTTTTTAAACGTGGCATTACTCTGTATACTGGTGGTATACATAGGAAAAGATATCCCATTCTAGAAGAACAATAAAAAATTAACCATCTTGGAATAATAAACATTATTTTATTTAAACAAATATAAAACACGATAATAGGGAAAATGAGACATTGGAAAAAATGGCAAAATTTTTTCTGCTTCTGGGTAAGGATACAGTAAAGATAATGTGTCTTGAATTAGTATGTGAATTAAGTGTAAATTATAGTGCCCCTCAGATTGTTAATACAACTTGACAAATAGCATGAAAGTTATCAAAAAGAAAGAGTACTTAAGAATAATGCGATCTTTTACATTTTTATTTATTTATTTATTTA
>PVHX01022768.1:14658-27143 GCA_004024805.1 Geosciurus inauris
TACCAGGGATTGAACTCAGGGGTACTCGACCACTGAGCCACATCCCCAGCCCTATTTTGTGTTTTATGTAGAGACAGGGTCTCACTGAGTTGCTTGCTTAGCGCCTCGCCGTTGCTGAGGCTGGCTTTGAACTCGCGATTCTCCTGTCTCAGCCTCCCTAAGTGCTGGGATTACAGGCTTGAGCCACCGCGCCCGGCTCTTTTACATTTTTATTGACACACCCTACTAGATTTTGAAACATATAGCAATTAAGTTTTCATGGAATGGTATAGTATTGACTTCTAACCAGGGAGAGGGGAAAGATCACTAATTGAATCAAATGGATGTGCCAGAAATAGATTCAGCTGCTTTAGTGGAAAAATGTAAAGAAGGAGCAGAGGTGGAATCATGACCAGCATAACAATAGAAAAAAAAAGCATTAAACAAACTTCTAAGAAAAACTTGGAGAGAATTTTATATCAGACTGAATTGTTGAGAAATTAGCTAATTTGTGTGTGTGTGTGTGTGTGTTTCAGGGTTCTGTGTAGGTTGTTTTTGTTGCTGCTGCTGGACGCTATGGTTCATAAAAAAGACCAAAAAATATTCTCCCTTTACCTCTGTCAGAGAAGGCAACAGTCTTTGTGTCTTTATGTTCTGGGCTCTGAAGGGACACTTTGTGCTTAAGGACCAGACATTTGTTTGGGAACACTGGTTCCAACAGGAGGAGCCTGGGTGGAGGTGGAGAGTGGGGATCATGAGGTGTCTAGTGTTGGGAGAGGCTTGATCCCAGCAAGAAAGTGGTGGATCTCTGGTTTGAGATGCTCTAAGACGGGCGGCGGGGGGGAGGGGTATAGAAAGTGTCCAGGAGGTGGTGGACCTTGAATGGGGCATGGCTGTGTGGATGTTTTCAAAGCTGGAGATGAAGTTCCCCAGCATGGGAGCATTGCCAGGGCTGGTAGGACCGATGATAGCTGCAGAGCAGGGTTGGGCAAGAAGCCTCTCCCACAGTGACCAAATGGACTAGAGACAAAGTGAGCTTTTGGGTCCTGGTTCAACCCAAGAGAGGGACAAGAGATGGGGGAGGACCACTCCTCAAATGATTGCTACTGACCTGAGAGAGTAGATAATGGAGCTGGATTTCATGAACCAGAATAAAGTTCACCAGATCAAGTGATATTTCTTGCAGTGGAACACTTTATAACTATTACCAGTGTCATACACTTTGATAAATGTAGATGGTCAAACAACTACCATTATTATTAAATAATTATTAAACAACTACCACAACTATTGTGGTAGTTGATTATTAAACAACTTGATTATTAAACAACTACCACAGACTATTTTGAAAATCAGAAAACAAGCTATTATTTATCTCAGTGCACAAAAAGGATCTTGTACAGGAGAAATAAATTTGGTGGTATCAAAAAGATGAAAAAACAGATCATTAGAGGGAAGAGTCATGGAAAATGTACAGCCTGACCAAGACTTAGAAAAATGTAATCACATGTTGTACCCAGATTGCCCTCAAATGGCCCAGATTCATTCTAACTCAGGACTGACTCTAATAGATCCAAAAGTGATCCTTAGCAAAATGTTTTAATTGCCGCAGTATAAGTCCAGTAGAGTCATCTGTGTTTTTCACCAGGTATGGCACAAAAATTCATGCATGGAGCTGTAAGCCAAGCTAGCAGTGCCACATGGGGCCCACTACAGAGCCTAGTCTCTACTTTGTGGTAAACTCGGTGGATGGCAAGGAGTCCAAGGCTAAAGGGAACCCCTCTATCCCCACGGCATGGCCACTGGGGGGAAAGGGAGACTGCAGAGTAAGCAGGTTCTGCAGAGACCCGGCACCTGGCCCACTCCAGGATCACACAACTCATCACAACAGGTGTCTCCTTAGTGGCCTTCGATTGGCTAATAATTGTAATTTATGAGATCATTTTGAGTTCCTCACTTATAATTCCACTAAAATTAGAAATGGAACTGAGACATCACAGATTGCTGACCAAAGAGAAGTAGGTATGAATAATTCCTTGAATGTCCTTGGCTCAGGTTTTTGTCACATGGATTCTCATACAAAACCATTGTCATTAACAGTAAATGAAAGTGACATCCACTTAATTGGATTTCTGATCACATGGTTCACTATTGTAAAAACTTGATCATTCTTGTGCAAACTGTTTGATCAAGTCAACCAGTCCCAAGAGTGTTCTAACTCTGAGTTACATCCTCAGTCCTTTTAATTTTATTTTGAGCTCACTACATTGCTGAGGCAGGCCTCACACTTGTTATCCTCCTGCCTCAGCCTCCTGAGTAACTGGGATTACAGGCTTATGCCTCTGCCATGGTGCCCAAGTATACAAAAGTCTTTGTAAAAAGTAGAGCCTTGGGGCTGGGGTTGTGGCTCAGTGGCAGAGCAGTTGCCTTGCACATGTGAGGCTCTGGGTTCAATCCTCAGCACCACATAAAAATAAGTAAACAAAATAAAGATATTGTATCCATCTATAACTAAAAAATATTTTTAAAAAAGAATAGAGCCTTATAAATTCTAAGGTACTGTGATTGGCACTATCTAAGAATCAATGTGCTTAAACCCCAGACTGCATCAAAATCACTTGACTTGCTTATTTTTATTTTTTATTTTTTGGTGCCAGGGATTGAACTCAGGGGTACTTGACCACTGAGCCACATCCCCAGCCCGATTTTGTGTTTTATGTAGAGACAGGGTCTCACTGAGTTGCTTAGTGCCTCGCCGTTGCTGAGGCTGGCTTTGAACTGGCGATTCTTCTGTCTCAGCCTCCCTAAGTGCTGGGATTACAAGCGTGAGCCACCGTGCCCGGCTGACTTGCTTATTTTTAAATGCTCATTTCTAGGCTCTCTTTCCAGAGAGTCTAATTGAGAATGTTCCAGGTAGAGCATTTATAGTACTCACCACCACCAAAAGAACCATCACCCCATTTTCCTGCCATGAGGTTGGTATGTATGGTGTAGGGAGGCTACCTGGAGAGACGCTGGTTTGAAGGTGGAATAAAACACTTCGGAACATCAGAAACGGCCCTTTGGAAAAATAAACTGGGTCGTGACAGTCAGTTTGGGATTAAGTATCTAAATATATCTCATTGCTTTAAGTGAGAGGCTTAACTAAGCCAGTGAACTGATGGTCTATTCAAAGATAGTACCCAAACAAATGTACTATAGAAACATTTATTATAGCATAGCTTTTAGAATTGGCTGAAAATATGAAAGACCCTTTGCTCTCCCCTGTATGTCAGCTCTCTGGTCCTATTTTGGGCCAGTGTTTCTGGCTTCACTCCTCTGACATGACTTCTGTTCTGAATGAATGTCCTCCTTCTGGTTGCTCCTTTCCACTCAGGGGAGACTAATGGAGTCCTGTCATTTTAACAAGGCTGTATCCCAAGCCAGGTGCACAGGCCACAGGCCCAATGGATGAGTAAGAAGCAAACCTTCTGAGATTTTGGCAGCTACTGGAACATCCAAGAAAGGGGGTAGTGGAGCTGTTGTCTGTCAATAGCCACAGAATTCAGTGATAGCAATTTTGTCACTCAGAATAGATTGCATGGGGCTAGCCCTGGGCTAAGGTATTAAGTCACTGAGGTCAACTGTGATGTCCCCTTAGTGATCGTTCTTGTTATCCCCACCACAGATGCTGACCAGGGATAGGACCCCCTATTATGATACTCACCCTGCCCTCTCTGATGAGCATGAACTGGAACCTTTTCTGAAAACCAACCCACTTGTTCTGTGAGGCAAAGGAGATGGGGGTAGGGGTTTCTCATTAGTCTAATCAATAAATTTGTCCTTCAGTATGTTTAATATGTTATTCTTCCCAGGTTACTGGGGACTCTCTGGAGGAATGTTTTAATCCTAAATAATTAAATTCCAGAGAGTGTAGGCACCTCATGTAGCTTTGGAGCAGAGAGTGGGGTGGACTGGAGAAGGAATTCAAGGGCGCAGCCCTAGATTACCTAGATCACACCATCCTGGGAGGGGATCACACTGACTACCCGGCACATTTTCAAAGGATTAATCTAGGAACTGTGTGGAGCCAGTGTTTGGACCCACCACTAAAATGACTGTCTGTAGCCTGCCAGCCTCTTCCTAGTTTCTGACAGAGGCGCAGCGTATCTCAGCCAGTCTTGGCAAACCATTCAAGAAACACGTTAGGCTGCTCCTTGCACAGTGTGGGCCACGGGAATCCTTCAAGGATAGTATTAACTGTGAAAGTGCCAAAGATTGGCCACCCCACTCCATAGGTAGACCCTTCTGAGCCCAGGTCAATTACTGTAAGCCTGATTCATGTCACAGTGATTGGTTCTGTTGGAACCAAACCAGTCCATCTGGGCAATTTCCTGTCTGTGCTTGACCTAATTCAAAGCAATGAAAAACAAGATGTCTGAGGGCTTCCAAAAAAGGTGCCTCATGGTGTTATGAGAGAACCTCTGGACATGGCTCTTCCCATCATCTTAGGATGAAATTGATAGCAAAGGCAGAACGACATCTGGGATGACATTGATTCCTTGAGGCCATCAGTGAGCTGCTGATTCAAACCAGCACTGAAGCCCACCCTACCTCTAGACTCCCAGCCCTGAGTGCATGAGCAGGATTAGGTTTAGCTGCACATAACCAAAGCCCCCAAATGACAGTGGCTTAAACAAGTTAAACATTTATTTATTTTACAAGTTTAAAAAAATGCAGAGGAAGTCCAAGGACTCTGGACCTTCTCTCTGGTAGCTCTGCCACCTGAACATGTGCTTTATTCCCCAAGACCAAGATGGCTTTTCCAGCCCCCATTTTTACAACTGAGTCCAATCAGCAAAAGGGAGAAGAGGAGTGATATGTCCCAGAAGATGCACTTGGTACATCTCTTTATAGTTCAGAACTTACTTACGTGGCCCTGCCACTTCAGGCTGAGAAACATCATCTTTATTCTAGAAGGTCATGTGCCTGGTTAAAAATTGGGGAGTCTACTCCTGGTAGAAGGGGGAATGGATATTAGGGGTAACTAGCAGTCACAGCAACAGTGAGTTTCCTGCTACTCTCAAACACATCCTAATTGATGGACCTCACAAACCCCTCCTTGCCTGCCATTTCCAATCATGTGCTAAAGGAAAAAAATTAGAAACCATTCCCTGGAAATGTCTCAAGGTCTTTCCTGATTTTTCTCCCCAGGTTAGGGATGGCACCTGGCATACAGAGGCACTTGATCAATATTTGCTGAATTGTACAAAAAAATAAGAGGATTCAAACCAAGAGTTCAAGTAGAATCTTGGCTTTTTGACTTATCAGCTCTGTCCTTGGGCAAATCAGAAAACCTCTGAGCTCAGCCTCCTTGTCTAGAAATGAGGGAAGCGACACATGGTTAATCTGGATGTTATTGTGTTAGTGGCAGAGCAGAGTGCCTTGCACAGTTCCTGGCACACTCCCTCATGCTGTACACACACACACCATGGAGAAGTGCTTTTTTTTTTTTAAATTACCATGACTCACACAAGATGTTGATGTTGAGAAAAGAGGGATCTTTGGCAATGTGTCCAACATACACCAGCTCCACACACCATTATCAATTCTTATTCTTGGGAAAGTCTGCTGGGTTCAAAGAAAAGAATACTTAGAAGAGATGTTCCATTAAAACTCTGAAGCCTTCTTAGATATCAAATAGTTATTTAGTGAGTAGAGTGTGAATGAATCCGAACACATGTATTGAACTTATCTTGGAGCCCTGTGGGTGTAAAACCTGACTAGAACATGTGCTTTGCATTCTCTCGCTGTCCGAGAGCTAGAAAAACAGCATCATGCTCTGCTGAACCCAAAATGACCTTGAATTTAGCAAATAGACCAGATGATGAAGAACCCCAGGCCACCTTTCAGGATCTTTGACATGGTAAAGGATTCCAGCTCGCCGTGATTTGTGAATTTTTTTTGTTTTACTTGTTTTCTTTGGTTTGGCTTATAAACCTCAGGCAGAGAACAGAACCACCCCCTTCATCCAACGGCCACCATCGAGGTCTGAAAACAGATGGCCGCATCACTCCTTTGAAGATGTCCTCCTATAAGAAATGAGGTCTCACAGAGGCCCCAAGAATTCAGTCAGGTTCTAAGTAAGAGGAGCTAAAAGAGGGCAGGGCAGGGAAGCTGCCCCTCAGAAATGGCTGCTCTCAAGAGGAGGACACTGCAAGCCACCAGAGAGGGACGACAGCACCAGTGTCTCCTCTCACCGTCTAGTACCCCTGGAAGAACAGGGTTTTAAAATCGAGGGGAAAAAATCTATCTATGAAGGCAACACATTCATTTTAAAGGGTTGCTTGTGTGCTAGAGTTTGAGGTGCTCCCACTCACTGGGTCCCAGGTGCCACTCACACATTGGGACAGACCTTTCACCTGGCGGAGAGCGGGGCTGGGAGCCCTGAAGCTAGCTGATGCCAAACAGCTTCTCTTCCCCCTCTACTCCACATGTCTTGGGCAAAGTCATTTTTTTTTCTTTCTTTTTTTTTTTTAAATATTTATTTTTTAGTTGTAGGTGACACAATAGCTTTATTTTATTTTTATGTGGTGCTGAGGATCGAACCCAGTGCCTCCCGCGTGCCAGGTGAGCACGCTACCACTGCGCCATAACCCCAGCTCCTTTTTTTTCTTTTTTAAAAGAAGAAAGAAAGATTTGTTGTTCTGGGTCCATTGATTCCATTTGCTGGATATTTGAGGGAGGGAAGGTCCCTTTTCAAACTATGAAAGTGTTTCTGAGCTTTGCTCTTGAGGTTCCCATTCATGCCCTCAGGTCTGAGGGAGGTAGAAGGGTCTGCTGTGATTCATCCTGGCCTGTCCTTCCTCCTGGCCTGTCCTTCCTCCTGGCTCTCCTTCCTCCTCTGTCTGGGCCTTTGTCACCACACTGGGACATCTTGGTAGAGCCTCTGTGGCCCCTTCAGCTACAACACTCCCAGTGTGACTCTGCTTATCTGATGCATAAAGACTAAAGCTCACATCTGATGTCAAAAGGTTTCTCATCAAAATTGTTGGTGTGTTCTGACAGATGGACTCGACCCCAAGTCCCTTTAGGCTGATTCAAAAGAGAATTTATGTAATAAAAGATGAGACTACTTAAAATAATAAAAGAGTTTATGACAAGTTATATAATTTTAAAAAAAGAGAGAGAATTTCTCTCATTTTTCTCAAAGGGAAGATCTTGTCTACTCTTCTTTGAAATGCTACACCTGTGCAGATCACTAGACGAGTCATCACATCATTAAGCTCTTTACCAAAAAAATGACAAGGTTGAAGCCAGACACAGTTCCCAAACCTGTAAATCCCAGCAACTCGTGAGGCTGAGGCAGGAGGATCGCAAGTTGGATGCCAGCCTGGGCAACTTAGAGAGACCCTGTCTCAAAATAAAATGGAAAACGGCTGAGGATGTGCTCGGATAGCATTGCCTACCAAGTGCGAGGCCCCGGGTTCCATCCCCAGGACCGCAAAATAAATAAATAAACATTTAAAGTGACAGGGTTGGGGCTCTGTCCAACGTCGACTTTATAGTATTGATCACCAATGGGTGCTTTTTTGGCCTCATGAAGAAATGGACCTTCCTTGACCTTTAAGTGTATTGACCAGAACCAGTATGTGCTAGAACTGGTTCATACTGGCTTAAGAGAGCTAGCTGATCCTTAACTTTTCAGCAATTTGGCAAACCAGTTATTAAAAATATTCATTATGATGTTAAAATATGTGATCTTAAAATTAAATTTTATTTTTAAAAAATGTAACAAATACACAAAACACATAACTTTCTATTTTCTGAATATTGTATTGACTAATATTTTACTCATGTTGAATATTTATTATCTTGAGATTATTTAGCTCTATTCTATGTGTATGGTAGAAATACCATAAGAATGTGCTACTGTATTACTCTTCCCAACTCCACAAGTAGTAACATCACATTGGCGGCCTGAAATCAGTTATGGAGGAAGTATTTGCCCCTCAGAAACTGGAAAATAGAAAGTACTATATATGGCTGGGTGTGGTGGCACACCCCTACCATAACCCCAGTGGCTTGGGAGGCTGAGGCAGGAGGATTGCAAGTTCAAGGCCAGTCTCAGCAACTTAGTGAGACCCTGTCTCAAAAAAAAAAAAAAGTACTACATGTCAGGACTTTATTTTAGAGCCATTTCTTTTTTTTTCAAATATATTTTTAGTTGTCAGTAGATTTCTATTTTATTTATATGTGGTGCTGAGAATCGAACCCAGTACCTCATACATGCCAGGCAAGTGCTCTACCACTGAGCCACCATCCTCAGCCCCTCAGAGCCATTGCTCTGTGTTTTCCAGAACACCGTGAACCAGAACTAACTGCAGACAAGGCAACGTGTCAATATTGAGGCCATTGTTTCAATGCCCTTGCACCCCTAAATCAATAATTCGAAAGGACCAGATGAGTATTAGATGAGTATTAGACCACCTGCTTCCTTTTCTGGTAAGTCTCAGTAGCTGAATCTACTCAGACAATATAGACCCGCCCCTGGCATAATCACCAGCCTGTGTAGTCTTATTACAAAAAGGTAAAAGTAATAAAATAGTGTTGGTATTTACCTACTTTCAAAGAGAAGGGTTTAACCTCAATCACCAAAGGCTTTACCTAAAAATTACTGCCTAGAGCAGGCAGACACCAATATTTAAATGGTCACTATCAAATCCATAACTTGCATTCGCTCCTCCATTTGCACATAACTTCGAAAGCACATGGTGCTTTTGTGGTTAATTTATCCCAGAAGACACAAGTAATAAATTGATCCAGTGGCCCAGGAGGGTCAGTGACTCATCTGGCAGGTGAGTTTAGAAGGCAAATGCACAGGTGTTCCAAGGTCGCGCCTCCCTGTCCCTGTCTCTCTCCCTCTCCCCAGCCCATCATGAGCAAGTATCCATTAGGGACCCCGTGTCCTCAGATCCTCTTTGTCCTGCTTCTTACAGAGGCTCTTGCTGCCTGGGCGTGACTCTCTGATGGGCCGGAGCTGCTGTCTAACTGGGGCTCAGACCCAGGAAACTCACGTGCCCTCAGACACAAGCTGACCCAGCTGTGGATGTATTTTTGCCCTCACCTGTCATAGCCCTTTGTCTTTCTTCTCAGTTGGCTCAGAACCCAGCTGGGAGAAGGGCATCAGTTTCAGGGTCTCTTAGCCCCTCACAAGGTCAGGGAGATGTGGCTCGGAACTGGTCTTCTAAGGACGTGACTGAGAGAGTTCTAGGGCTGAGATGGGAAGCTGCCAGCAGTTGCCTACAGTGTACTTCATACTAAAAGTGTTACTGTTCTACTACGTGGAAATTTGGCATTTCAGCACAGCCCTGGTATATGCTGGCCCAGCTCCAAAACTAGTTCCTAAAGAAATCCTGGCTTGTCCTCCGTGGCCTCCCCGCACCCACAGCCAGCTGCAGGTGGGACTGGGAGGCCTTTGATCTAGGCAAGGATCCTGTCCAGGCCTTTTTAAGTTTCATAACTGAACATTACCCCTCGCACATGCTCACCTGGCTTTGCAAGGTAACGCCTCTGCCCTAACAGGGTAATTCCCAAGTCCCAGACCCTGACTAGAGAAGAACATTTTGAACTGTTTTCTCCCATCTTTCTGACAAGCGCAGTTGAGATCGTCTTATTGAGGGAAAATGCTTTAATATTTGATGTGGCAATGTTTTTGGAAGATTGTCCAATTAAGACGTGACTTTTCCTGCTGCGTCTGCTATGGAACTGGTCACCAAGTACGCTGTTCTGAGCATCCTCCCAAACTTTGTCTGATGATCAGCACAAGGAGTATCTTGTGCCAGGGAAACTGCGTGCCCTGTGGAGGTGATGAGCGTCTTCCTCCTGATGAGGTTTAAGGACCACTTTCCCTCTTGACCTTGGCTCTCAGGAGGCTGCAACCAGACCTCAGGCTTCAAGCTCCATTGCAGATACTCATCCACCCTTGTGGGTTGGAATGCCTGCGTTTCTCCTCCTACTCTCACTTTTTCCTCTTATTCTCTCTCTTTTATTGGTTTTGATACATTTATTCCCTTTTAGGACATTCAAAAGTGCTTTTGGAAAGACGTGAACTATAACTAAAATTAAATGGTTTTACAATTGCTTGAGGCCAGAAAGGGGGAACATAGGAGGAAGGAGAGAAGGTTTGGGGGAAATGGGATTTTTATCTTTTTTTGAAGTGCTGGAAATTAAACCCAGGGCCTCACATGATGAGCAAGCATTCTACTATTGAGCCACATCCCCAGCCCTTTTTTAAGTTTTATTTGAGACAGGGTTTCACGGAGTTGCCCAAGCTAGCCTCAAATTTGAGATCCTCCTGCCTCAGCCTCCACACCCAGCTAGAATTTCTATATCTTGATTGTGGTGATGGTTACCTGGGTGCAACATCTGCCAAAACTCATCGAACTAAACAGTTAAAACAATGAATTTTATTGTAAACAAATTATATACCTCAATAAATTTGATTTATTCAGCCAACTAAATGAAGTTTCTATAATCTGCCAGGTACTTGCATGGTGCTGGGCAGGGAGATTGTACATAGTTGTGTAGGTTGTTCACTGAACAAGAACAACTGGTCAAGGAGCAAAAAGGGGCTGAAATCCAGGCCAGGTGTTGCCCAACAAGCCAGTGCCCAGCAAGGAGATAAGTCTTCTCAGAGGAAGAAGCAGACTTTTCTGTTTCAGAAAAAACATTGAATAGGTTCCCGGAAGCCTGATTCTGCAGATATAGAGAAAAAGAATAAAGAGAGTACCCTGTCCTTGCAGTTTGTTTTCTGTGGGGGGAGAGTGATAAGGCACCAGTGACCTGCAAGGTGCTTTTGTGTTGCAATAAGCACTGTAGGGACATAGTGGTATGATGTCATGGAGAGCATTGGCCTGGGGGAGATGCTGCCTCTAGATAAGAAGTCAAGGAGACTTCTGAGAGACCACATTTCAGCTGAGGCCTCAGGGAGGAGAAGTAGCCAGGTTTGCCAGCCATGGAGGTAGGGAAGGTGTCCAACAGAGGGAACAGTGAGAGCTGCTCAGAGGCAGGAGGACCGTTCTCCTTGAGGATCAGACACAAGGCAGTGAGTGGGGCAGGTAGACAGCGACCCAGGAGCTGGCCTCAGGGTTTTGAGTGCAGCTAATTCCCAACAAACTAGACCTGCACCTCAAGAAGTGGCTCAAAATACCAACAGCACTGCAAAATGTTTTACTTCTCATAGATTTTAGACCTTACAGAGAAGCCAAAAACAAAACCCAGTTCCCCGGCAGCTAAGGGCACAGGCAGGAGAACCCAAGTTCTTGATTCAGTGGAACTAATATTGACAATTGCTCTGTGTGTCAGGCACTGTTTCCTCCCAGTCCAGAGCTGTGTAGATAATGGAGGGTTCAAAACAGAAATGATTACATTGGTAAGATTCTGTGGCTGAGAAAAGGCTGCCTTCAGATGCCTCAGATGTCTGGAGGGGGCTAGAGCATGGCTTAGGGTGGGGCACCTGGCTGGCATGCATGAGGCGCTGGGCTTCATCCTCAGCACTGGGAAAAAAGAAAAAGAAAAAGTTGGGGGTTTGTAGATCATGGTACAGCTTGCCTAGTGTGAGTCAGAGCCTGAGTTCAATCCCTCGTACCACAAAAGAACAAAGATCACTGTAGGTGGAGACCAGAGGAATATTTCACAAGACTTGATTTTTTTCCTTGTTTAATTTTTTTCCATTCCTGAAATAAAGATATTGTTTTTCAGTAATTCAAATGTTTTGTTTTGTGACGGAGTCTTGATAAGTTGTCCAGGCTGGCCTTAGCCTCCCCAGTTGCTGGATTACAGGCACCACCATACTCAGCTGTAATTCAAACTTTAAGTCAATCCATTCTGAAGCCAATCCTACATTCAGAAGGGTCAGGAGATGAGAGGACTCTGTGAGGGGAGTAAAGGGTGCTCAGTGCTGAGAGCAGGATCCGTGTGAAAGGTGCTGGTCACCAGTCTCAGGACCCTTCATTCTCTTGGAAATCCAAGATGTAAACCGGAATGGAAGCATGGAAAACTCAGCCACACACCCTGTCCAGGCCAGGTTCCACGTGCCTGATGGGAACACTGTCATCCACCTGTCCATGCTCTCCACCTGTCATTGCAGGTGATGTGGAAACTACCTGAGCCATTCTTCTGTCATCGTTACATGATTTTCTGGCTCACAAAACCAAAAGTTCATAATCTCCCTTCCCAATTAAAGAAGCTACAGCCACACAGTTAGGGCCCACCCACAGAAACATCCCCTAAACCATATCCCCCTAAACTTCCTGCTCCATCCCATCAAGTTCCAATGTAGCAGAAATGAAACCCACCACCTTCAACCCAAACTTGAGTATTCTACTTAAGCAGGTAGAAAGCTAATTACAAGGGCTGGGGATGGGGCTCAGTGGTAGACTACTTTGTTTATCTGGCATGTACGAGGCCCTGGATGGATCTCCAGCACTGAAAGGAAAAAGAAAGGAAAAAAAAAAAAGCTAGTT
>PVHX01022769.1:0-27048 GCA_004024805.1 Geosciurus inauris
ACGCCTCCTGGCTACCGCTGCCTCCCGGTGATCCTGTACTCACACATACACGAGCGAAATTCCTGCGTGGGATGTTGAGCTGCAGAATGATGCCAGGAAGCTGGCTGGAAAACGGCACCTCCACCACTTCCAGCTTTGGTCCCTGAGAGCCTAGCGCAGAGTGGACTGTCTAGGCCGCCATCTTGGAACCGCCCCCCCAGACCTCTTTCTGGTATGTTGCCGCATTCCATTTGCTAGTATTTTATTGAGAATTATCATAATGAATGTTTGTCTGCAATTTCTTTTTCTTTCATGAATTTAGTCTGATTTGAGTGTCAGGATAACATGGGCCTCTGAGAAATTGAAAGGTGTTTTCTGCTCTTCTGTTTTGCAGTGTCTGGTGAAGTATTAGTATAAATTTTGAATATTTGGTAGAATTTATCAGTGATGCCATCTAGTCCTGGACTTTGAGTGAAATTTTTGTTGTCTTAGGTATATTCAGAGTTTCTTTTTCTTTGTGAGTTCATTTTGATGTTTCCTATTATTGTAGGAATATGTCCTTCTTTGTTGTAAAGACAAATTCATGTAGTATTCAGGTTATTAAATTTTGGTAGTCACGCCACTCAATTTGTTAGCATTTACGTGTTCCTAGTATTCCCTCACAATCCTTTCATTTCTATCATTTCGTAGCAGCTCCTTTCTTAATGTTTAATTTACTAATTTGAATCCTTTTCTTTTCCTTAGTCAGTCTAGCTAAAGATTGGCCAATTTTATTGATCTTTCAAATGAAGCAACTTTGGCCTATGTTGATTTTATGTTTCTATTTCATTTATTTAAGCTTTCATGTTATTTTCTTCCTTGTATTTGCTTTTGTGTTAGTTTTCTCCTTTAGTGTTGTTCTTTATGTATCCATAGGTGTTTAACTAGTGGTATTATTTTTAACATTTTTTCCTTTTGTTTTTTTGATAAAATCAACTTTAGTTTTTAAAGAACAAGTAAATCCACTCTGCATATTCTATCGTTTAATAATGAATAAACATACCAGATTTTAGATACTACCTTGTGGCAATTCACCTCTTTGTGCATTTCCCTTAATGGATCCTTGAGAAGTTTCTCAGGGCTAAAATGCTTCCCAGAACAGGATTGGGACAGCTGTCACTAGTAAAGACTGATTGCTCTCCTCTGTGTTAGTTTATACTTCTATCAAAGTGCATATGAATTCCTGATTCCTCACATTTTGACTAATAATTTGTGTTAGCTTTCTGCTGCAAAAGAAAAAAATATCTGAGATAATCAACTTATAAAGAGAAAATGTTTATTTTGGCTCACAGTTTTAGGTGATCACTGGCCTCATTGCTTTGGGCCTATAGCGAAGCAGCATCCCAGGCAGAACGTGTGCTAGAGCAAAACCACTCACTGTATGGCCAAGAAGTTTAAAAAGAGAAAGGAGGAGTTGGACTTGGACTTTTCCCTTGGAGAACACATCCCCAGTGACTGGATGACCATCCACAAGGCCCCAACTCTTAAAGGTTCCACCATCTTTCAAAAGTGCCAAGCTAGGGACCAAGCCATTAACACACAAGGGCCTTTGGGGACATTTTAGTCAAACTACAGCACAATACATTTTATGTTATTTTGATTTTAATCATCATGCTATTTTGATTTTAATTTTTCTCAGTATCAAGGCTATAGATTCTCATTTTAGTTTGTGTTTCTCCTAATAAAGATAAAATAGTCATATGATTATTAGCTTTTGGACTTCCTCACTTGGAATTTGTTTTTATTCTTTTTTGTGTGTGTGTGTGTGTGTGTGTGTGTGGTACTGGCGATTGAACTCAGGGGCACTCGACCACTGAGCCACATCCCCAGCCCTATTTTGTGTTTTATGTAGAGACAGGGTCTCATTGAGTTGATTAGCACCTCGCATTGCTGAGGCTGGCTTTGAACTCATGATTCTCCTGTCTCAGCCTCCCTATGCGCTGGGATTATAGGGATGCGCCGCGCCCGGCTTTTGTTTTTATTCTTATTTCCTTATAATTTATTACCTTTGCCTGCTTTGTCAAGAGCCATCAAATATTTACTTTGTTTCATGTTAGTTTCAAAGTATTTTCTCTAAATTTGTCATTCTGTATTTAACTGTACATAGGTGTTTGTTGTTGAATTAAATGCTTCTAATTTGTTGCAGTTAAATTCATCATTCTATTTGTTTATAAAAACTTTCTGTTTCCCATAGATTTTAAAGGTGTTTCCCTAGTTTTTCTTCTCTTACCTTTGTATTTGTAAATCTGATATTTTTCTATCTATGGCATGAGGGATATAACTATTTTTCTTATATTGCTATCCAGTTTTTTAAAAAACACTAAAAATAGCTAACATTATACTTGCTACAACTCCTGTCATATATCTGATGTTTAGCATACATTAATCTGTTTCTAGACTACCTACTATTTATTTTAGGCACCTTTCAATCATGGAACCACATTTTTCAGGGGGAAAAGTGAGGTTATCATCTGTAATGAGTTGTATCATCTGATGGGACAAGTCCTAGATCTTTACTCTTCCTTTTCCAATTATCTTAACTGTTTACAGACCATTATTCTTTCAAAAGAGTTATATTTGGTTTATAAATTATAATGTTTCAAAATGATGAATTTATAGATCAAGGTATCATAATGTTTGCAAAAGTCAAATCATCTATTATGATATATATTCTCCTTAATTCAAATCTTCTATGTGCTTTTGTGGAACTTTTAACATGCAAATATACATACATGCACACATTCACAAATATGAGTTATATATTTTATATTTTTCTGCAGTTTCCTATTCTCTACAATGTATAATGAAGCATTAGTAGCTGTAGAGAAGTAGGATGGAAATGATTGGAAGCAAAAGTAACAATTTAATCAAATCAAACATAATTTAAGCCATCTTTATTAAGACCCTTCATTAATAATTAAGGAAAAAGTCGGACGTGGTGGCTCAAGCCTGTAATCCCAGTCCTTAGGGAGGCTGAGACAGAAGAATCACGAGTTCAAAGCCAGCCTCAGCAACGGCGAGGCGCTAAGCAACTCAGTGAGACCCTGTCTCTACATAAAACACAAAATAGGGTTGGGGATGTGGCTCAGTGGTTGAGTGCCCCTGAGTTCAATCTCCGGTACCAAAAAAAAAAAAGAAAAATTAAGGAAATGTTATGGTTTAGATATATGTCCCTGAAAATCTCATGTGTGAGAGAAATTATTATCTCAGAGATGAAATGATTTGATTATGAAAAATATAACCTAATTGGTGGATTAATTCACTGATATAGATTAATTGTATGATAATTTTAGGAAGGTATGATATGGCCAGAGGACATATGTCACTGGGGTGTATTTTGTCCCTGATGAGGACAGCTCACTCTCTAGTTCCTGGTTGCCGTGGTCCTGAGTTGCTTTCATTTACCTTCTGCCATGATGTTCTGCCTCATCTCAGGTCCTAAGCTATGGTGTCAGCCAACCATGGACTGAACTTCTGAGCAAAAATATTATGAATATTATGGTTTAGATATGAGGTGTTCCCCAAAACTCATGTGTGAGACAATGCAAGAATTTTCACAGGTGAAATGATTAGATTATGAGAAATGTTACCTAATCAGTAGATTAATCCACTGGTAAGGATTAACTGAATGGTAACTATAAACAGTTATGCTGTGGCTGGAGGAATAGGTCATTAGGGCATGACTTTGAGGTTTTATGTTGTCCCTGGTGAGCAGAGCTCACTTTCTTTATGGTTGCCATGTTCTGAGCTGCTTTCCTCTGCCACACCCTTCCACCATGATGCTCTGCCTCACCTCAAGTCCAGAGCTATGAAGTTGGCCAGTCATGAACTGAACTTCTGAAACTGTGAGCCAAGCTAAACTTTTCCTCTGCTGAGTTGTTCTTTGTCATGTCTTTTGGTCACAGTAGTGAAAAGCTGACTAAAATAGAAATCTTAGCTTTTGATTTTTCCTGATCTCAAATAAACTGGTATTCCAGACATTGAAGCAGGGGCCCCATTCTGCCCATAGAGATATTTACAACCAGGATAAAGTTAAAATATAGCATATATTTAGTTGGTTGTTCACATACTTGAACAGAGGTCATCTTAGGTAACGCAATAAAAATAGTAGCAAGGGAATTGGGAAAGTACCAAAAATAATGGCTGTGAGAGCCAAACAGTAGGTTCGATCGGAGGTCTTGACTGCCTTGTCATAACATCTCAATTGATTGTAGCATCTCGTCTGAGTTTCAAGGGAGACAGGAAACAGGAAAAGATGAGTTTAAAAGAGATATTGGATGGGGGTGAGTTGTGGGTCTGTAAGGACCCAGCCCAGGTGTCTGAACCTACAGGAAGTACCATCTCTCAGGCTCCTAGCAAAGAGGGAGAACAAGGAAGAAGCTGAGTCAGGGTCAGGACCAGGATGTAGAGGAAAAAGAAGGATTGGCATTATCCAGATTCCCACCTGCCTAGATGAGATTATAGCTGCCACACCTAAGGGGAGGCAACACAAGAGGGCGAAGATGGACATCCACATGTAGGGGTTGGACGCTCTGTCTTCCTCTTCCTCATCCTTGTGCTTGTTTTTATTGGCCTCATCTTTAAACATTTGCTCAAACACCTAGGAACAGAGTGGGTTTCTTGAGGATGCTTTCTGGACTCCCCTTCCTACTCCCTCATTTCACCTTAACTTATTTCTCCTTGCCTACTATACAATCTCCATTGACTCCCTTTAAAATTCTTGACTCCATCTAACTCCCACCATATCATCTCTAACTTTTCTCTGTCCTGTTTAGAACCTCCCTGTCCATTAGAACTCTCCACTTTCTGTGCCCTAGAGTTCTGCTCTTTTCCTGTAACCCTTCCCCTGTACTCTAAGACTTCCTCCCTGTCATCTGCAATTGCTTTGAAGATCCCCTCCAGCATTTCTTAGTTGCCCTCTGGTATTACCCCTGCCAAAATCTCTGACTATGAGGACTCTTACTCCCTAAAACCTCCACTGACCTCTTACAATATTTTGTTTCTATAACACTGCTATTGTTCCCCAAAAGTCTTTTAAGACCCTTACATTTTCACTTTTTATCTGTAAAAATCTCCATTATAAAATCATTGTCCCCTGATTAAATTCTCACCCTGTAAAACTTATAAGTTCACAATAACTCTCTCATGACCCTTTTATAATATCCTACCCCCCTCCCCCGCTTTTCCCTATGAATCTGTCATGGTGCTGCTGTAACCCATTACTGTTTACCCATGAACTCCTCTACTCCCCACCAAACCCTTCACTTGGCTTCTCTAAGACATCTTCAACCACCTATAAACTGTGACTCCTCCTCCTTTTTATCCATAGGCTCTTCTCTGTTTCCTTATAAATCCGTGCCTTGACTTCCAACCCCTTCTTTCTAGCCCTCAAATCAGCTCGCTGACCCTTTTACCTCCTCTATCCACTTAGAATAACCTCCCTGTTCTCCTAAACATGTGCCCCTCTAAATACTTCTCTGTCCACTCATCAGGAACTTTTCTGCCCCTCATGATACCCTATGTGCCCCACCACTTCCCCTCTACCCCTCTTCCTCCTACTTTCCACCCCTCTCTAGCACTACCGGTAGGACTGACGCCTGGATTTCCAGCAGTCACCACCAACCAGGAATTGCCATGGAGACCAGACAAGGCACCGCCTCTCATCCTGTATCTCTGCTTCTATTGGCTGACTGGAACAAATCCTGGCTGCTGATTGGTGGGATGGTCCTACTCTCTCAGGTGATTAGTCAATTTGGAAATCTTTGATTCCAACTTCAAAACGGAACTACAAGTGGTCTCATCTCCTTGCACTTCCTTGTTTCGGGTTCCTGCTGAGCGCCTTGGGAGAAAATGACTATTTGGGGCAAAAATGATGTGGGCCTAGGAGTCTTGGGTTGCATCAGGTTCCCTTGAGCGTAAGGATTTAAGCAGAAGTTGGGTTCTTCACCAGTGGAGGGTTATCCTCATGGTGATTGACATCTTTTCAAGTGCTCATTTACCTGCCAACTGTGTATGTATCTTCTTTGGTGATGAAGTGTCTGCTTAAGTCTTTCACTCATTTAAAACACACACACACACACACACACACACACACACACGAAACAAAACTGGGTTGCTTTTACAATAGTTAAGGTTTGAATGTTCTTTTATATATTCTGGATACAAGTCCTTTGGTAGGTATGTGATTGCAGATACTTTCTACTGCCTTCTAACTTCTTTTTTTCTGCAGGATGACTTTCTGCAAGAAGATAACATCAAGCCGGGTCCAGTGGCGCATGCCTGTAATCCCAGCACTTTGGGAGGCTGAGACAGGAGAATGGTGAGTTCAAAGCCAGCCTCAGCAACAGTGAGGTACTAAGCAACTCAGTGAGACCCAGTTTCTAAATAAAACACAAAATAGGACTGGCGATTTGGCTCAGTGGTTGAGTACCCCTGTGTTCAATCCCCAGTACCAAAAAAAAAAAAAAAAAGAGAGAGAGAAGATAACATCGATGACCCTATAATGTTTGATACACAATGATTGGTATTAAATAAATATTAACATAAAAGTTGTGATTTAATGATTTCAAAAATTGTCTCAATTATGTATCAACTTGAATTCACATTCTTTGCAATATGATGTGGTGATGTGTATTTCCCCACCATTGTAACAAGATTAGTTGCAATTGATAAAAAAATGATAGAAATGATAATGTTTCGATTCCAAGTTTAGGAATCAACAAAATTTATGCATTTTCTCTTTCTTTCTCTCTGATCTCCATCACCCCCAAATGAATAGCCTGGGCTAAAATGTTGGGGGAAAGATGCACCACATGTCTTGGTTAAGGCCATCCTAGAAGTTTTAGGTTTACTATAAATATATGAAAGAATAAAGCCATAATCAACAGCTACACCAAACTTATAACTAGCCGACTTCTGGTGGGAGTGTGGGAGCCCATCTGAGATAAGAACTACAAATGAGATGATTGAGAGACTCAAGAACAATAGTACAAACTCATTTGGGGGGTTACTTATAATGCAGCAGGAGCTTATTAAAAACAACTCATGCACTTAGGGAGGCTGAGACAGGAGAATCTCAAGTTCAAAGCCAGCCTCAGCAATGGCGAGGCACTAAGCAACTCAGTGAGACCCTGTCTCTACATAAAACACAAAATAGGGATGGGGATGTGGTTTAATGGTCGAGTGCCCCTGAGTTCAATCTCTAGTACCAAAAACAAAAACAAAAACATGAAGAGAAAGAGAAGAAACAGACAATAGAAACATACCTTTAGATGATCCAGTTATTGGAGATATTAGAGGTGAGCTTTAAAATACTTGTAATTAGTTTTAATTAGTGTGTTCACTGACATTCAACTAAAAGCTGATGTCAACGGAAAGGAAAATAAACGATGGGAAAACAACTTTAAGAGGATGAAAGCATATATTATGTTTCAATCTAGAATTCTACAGCCACTGAAAATAATTTCCATAATTAAAGTTAAAATATCACTGAGGAACTATAAACTATAAAAGGAATTTAAAAAGGGAGAGGGTATCACCTTTAGAACTGCAATAAATTTGAATCAAAGATCAAGGGCACAATACATAACCCACTACAAATTTTTTTTTAAATGAGCCCAGATTATCCTTCCCTCCTTAATATAGAGAGAAATGAAGACCAACAAAAATTGGGACATTTGAATATGGTTACATGGAAGTTCACTATACAAAATTGAAAAATAATACTTTGTGGTGACTAAAATAGAAGTAAAAATACATGTCAATAATTATATGGGAGAAGGACAAGTAGAGTTAGGGTAATCCAGAATCCAAGAAATATATAAAATTAATAATTACCAATATCATGAGTAAAAAGAGAAGGATCAACATAGAATTGATACATACAAATAGCTAACAGGAATACAGTCAGCCCTCTGTATTCATGGTTCTGTATCTGTAGATTCAATTGACCATGGATCAAAAATATTAGGAAACGATTTTTGTCTTTATTGAACATGTACAGATTTTTTTTTGTAATTATTCTCTAACAATACAATATGACAACCATTTAGATAGCATACATTGTGTTAGGCATTGTTAAGAAATCTAGAAATGATTTAAGTTTATGAGAAAGTGTGCATATACCATTTTGTATAATGGTTTGAACATCCAAGAATTTTGGTATCTGAGTGAGAGTGATGGTGGTCCTGAAACTACTTCCCATAGGTACCAAGGGATGACTCTAGAATAATTTCTAAGCAAGAAATAGGAAAAGTTACCAAAATTAACACATTACTAAAATTGACCCAATTTAAAATTTTAAAATTTGGATTATTGTATTTTAATTGCTGTAGTCAAATACATAATTAAATAATGCATTTCTGAAAACAAGCCTCATGTGGGTTCAGCAGTAAATATATAAATATTCATTTTAATTTATTTTTGAATTACCTCTTATAAAATTTATTTCTGAGGACTATGTGGCAAGGCAGATTAATCTATTTCACAATTTAGGCAGCCGAGATTTAAAGAGTATTAAAATTAAGAATCAACTTTATCTAACAACAACAAAAACTTCTTAAAACTAGTTTATTTTTCTCTTCTGGGATATGACTCTCAATTCTTTCACTCGTAATTTGAGAACAGTGATATTGTTTTTGCAAGAGAGGGAGTTTTGTCTAATGATTTCTTAGGAATCTACAATTCTAGCTGGGAAGAAAGATCAAACTGTTTCATCTATATTTTTCTTCAGATAGTTTTAAAAAATTTTCATTTTACAGATAATTTTATTTAATATGTTCAAGTATCTATTTCTTGAGGTAAAAATAAAGTGAATTTCTAACTAAGAAAAATATTAGAAATTAAGTATATTTCTGTATGTTTCTCATAACATACAGAGCATATTTCTGATATTTCTCATCCACTAACTGAATTTATTAATTTCTATTATATTTTAACATATTCTTATTCTTATTACTAAAATATTTAAACACTTTTAAATTCACATTACTTTCTAATGTTGTCTTCATATACAATTGATATTTTTGGAACACTATAAAAAATAAATTGGTGCACTTGAATTATATGACACCTTCTTTCCATTTTCTTATTCATGTAATTTCTATGACTATAAAATACATCTTAGGACTGTATTTTCTATATGAAACCAAAATCCTATCCCTCAGATAAGTGATTCTCCATTCTTTGCTTTTGGAAGATGAAGATATCCTTACACTATATATTTTTTTTAAAAATTTTTTTAGTTGTAGATGGACACAATGTCTTTATTTTATTGCTTTGTATGTGGTGCTAAGGATTGAACCCAGGGCCTCACGCATGCGAGGCAAGCACTCTACCGCTGAGCTACAATCCCAGCCCCCTTACACTATATTTTTAAGATGGGTTTGTGACAAAAATATCATGTACATTCATGGAGATATATAATTACATGTTTAGCATTTAGACTTGAGTGACTAGTTGTTTCATTATAAAAATCTCGGCCATCTATTTCTGTAGAGAGCCATCTGTGGGCTGCATGTGGACCACCACACAAGAGTTCCACACAGCACTAGAGATGGACTAACCTGCTGTAGCTGCTCTGCTCCTCTGAGATAAGTGTGACTTGCCAAGATGCCAATCAACCTGCTGACTGCAAGACTCTGCCTTCTTCCTACCTTGGGAAAAAATGTTCAATGGAAGATCTTTTAAGTCCCTCGATATAAATAAAGCACAGGCAGTATGTTATGCCCAGATCATGGAGTCCCCAAAGACCACCAGGGAGATGGAGGCACATATGTAAAAGCAAAGAGCCTTTATTCAGGCTTAAGCTCAGTCTCTCAGACTTCACCGACGCAGCGGTCCATGTGCTGAGCAGGTTTTTATAGGGGGAGGGGACAGGTGGTGGTAGTGGACATGACATATGCATCCCATCCTTACACAAGCACCAATTACAATTGTACAGCACCTATGGTGACAATAGTGATCATTCAGAGTTTGAGGGGTGTCTGTAACATTTGGTGGGACCCAATCATGGCTTTTGGGAATTTTTTTGAAAATGACCAACTACAAGGTGAGTTTAAGTGACCCACGTGGGGTTTAGGCAGACTCAGACCTCAGGAATGCCAGGTATGTGATTTTCAACCTCTTTGATTGTCTGCTGGGTGGTCCCAGAGTGGCTTCAGCCTTGAGCAATGTGCCTTTTCCCAAAAACAAAACTCAGGCCTACTAGTTTTTCTGGAGGGTCCAAAGCCTATCACGGGGTTCATTTTAGCTCGGGTCTTTCACAGTGTCCATTTTTTCATTTTGCCATTTTCCAGTTGCCAGAAGAATCATCTGGCTGTGAATCATCCTATCCTTGCGTTTTGAAACTATTTTCTGTGTTTTGTGGGTTTTTTAGCTGTTTCATCTCTTTTAGTCAGTCTTTGACCAGTCAGGGAATCTCCTCCCTATCCTCCATGTGGGACATGGATGACAGACGGCGCCTAGAACAGGAACAGGAAGAGCCTCTGTAAGGTCAGATCGGTGATAAAGACCATGACCACTGTAAAGACTAGATGAACAAAAAGAGACGAATTAAAGCCGCTGGGCAAGGCTTTATTGGAAATACATGCTCTCGGGCTGAACTCTCCTGTCCATGAGAGTGTGTACGGGAGAATGGCGCCGCGTTCTGGCTTACAGACAATTTCAAAAGGCCTGGTCAGGAAGAGGAGGGCTTGGGGGCAGGAAGAGAAGGCCAGAGTCCTTCCTGGATAGGTCAGGAAAAACCCGCTGATTGACAGGAGGCACATCTACTGGTGACCTCAGCGTCTGGCTGGCCGCTCTGTTCCACAGCTGCCCTGACCGCAGCTGCCCTGACCGGTCCCCCTAATTGGACATCCTGGGCCCTGAACCGACCTAACAACCACTAGCTGAAAGGGTAAAAGCATGGCTTTATTGGGGTCCGCTCTCAGGCGAGGTTCACCGGTCTGCCATTGTGGGCAAGGAAGTCGTGCTCAAGACTGGGAGAGGCCATTTTTTATGGGTAGATTGAGGGAGGAGGATTCTCACAAAGAGGCCTCTCTTCTTGGTTGGCTGAGGCCCAGTGACAGGTATGGGCTGATTTCAGAGGTCAGCATGTTCATTGATGAATGTCAGAGTGGCGAGCAGTCGACCATCTGGTGCATGTGGGTAGTCTTGCAGTGTTGGTGTGCACGGGTAACTTCAGATGCCCAGCCCCCCTTTGTCTAGTCACCATCTCTCGACCCAATACCCTCCACACATGGAATTGAAGGTAACTAGTGTGTGCTTTGCCCTCTCTTGGAAAATCACGAGCTGGATTAACTTATTGTGGAATTATATTGTGAGAGTAAGAGAGGAGAGAGGAAGTGTTAAATTGTGGGACGTTAAGCAAGGGGGATTCTTTATCTTTGGAGAAAGAGTTTTATTTTGCAATTTTGAAGATGTTAATAAAACAGTAAGGAAAATAAGATAAGAAGAGCCCAGCTCCCTCAGTTCTTAGAAGTGATTAGGCAAACTTGTCTGGCTTTGTGAAGAGCAATCACTTGATTTACATATTTGGGAAAGACTCAGCAGGGAGTTCCTGCAGGAAGCATCCTTGCCCAAAACTGTGTAGAAAAGTCTTAGACCTAGGAAACAGATTTGCTCAGATCCTAATATTTTTCATTCTGCAAGCGACTTGACTCAGCAAAAACAGGGAGAAAAATTAAAGGGAAAACACACTCACTCCACGAGTATGACTTGCAAAAGGCCAGGAGACAGCCTGAATCAAATTTCTTTAGGGAGAGAGATACAGGAAGATGGGGGAAGAGCCTGGCTATCGGACTCACAGTCAGAGAAAGAACTTGAATAGGAAGCAGGCCTCCGTAATTTGCATTTAAATGGTCTGGCTCCAGTGATCCACTGTCTCCCTTGCAGAAAGTCAAGGTTTATGCTTTCAAGCATGGCCATGGCTAACTCAGGGGTCCTAACGGGGCCACACACTGGCCAGAGGCAAATGGCCAAACAGAACAATGCAAACTGGCAGTGGCACCAGGCAGGATGCCAGCTGCTACTCGAGCAGCTGGGGAATCTCTAAGGGCAGGCCGCAGCAAAATCACTGCGGAGTTGATTGCCCTGAGGCCAGACTTAACAGATGGGGCCCAGCAAGCCCTGAGCCAGGGATCAAGCCCACTGGAGCTTCCAGCCTAGTGGCACCAAATGCCAGTGTATCCACTCCTGGCCCAGTAGAAACCCATCAGAGGTACTGATATTTTAGTTTCGGATGGGCAAACATGAGAAACGCTCATAGTAAGACAGGACACAAGATGGGGTCCCTAGAACTACAGTGGAATTTCAGATTATGTGGAGAGCATAGGGAGATGACTGGCCACAGGGTTGCATAGTATGGACAATTCATTCTGCGAAGGCTTCTTCCAAGTCCTGCCTCCCAGCTTTTTCAGACAAAGTGCACTTTCCAGGGCTTCTGCTCAGTCCTTCCCACCATCACTCAGGGGGACCTTCCAACACCGCCCTCCAGCTTTGCCATGCCTACTTGTTACATTTATTATTCCTTAAAGGCAAACACCCAACTGCAAAACTTTTTTTCATGTTTCTGGATAAATGCTCACTAACAATGATATCTTTTATAGGCTGTATTTGAACCAGCAACCTCCCGCAGATGAGGCAAGGAGGCCACACTTATGTTTTTGGAAATGGCGTTATGCTTAATTTTTCCTGGTGCCAAACTGAATAAACTATGCTTCTCAATTCCATTGATTATGTTAGCAATTATGTTCTACTTGTTTACTCACACATTTTCTTTTTAGGGATATGATTAAAAATGAATTTGACAATTATGAGAATAAAAGCCAGCAATCTGAAATGTTTAATTTCCAAAATTTTTATAATCATCAAAATTTTATTCTTCTGAATTCTAAATATGTTTACACAAGGATTAAATATGTGTACACAAGTATATTTTAATTTCATAATGTCAAAGTCTACATAAATGAGTGCACTTGTGATATTTAAAGTATAATAAAGATGAATCCAATTATTTTTAATCAAATGATTTAATAAGATTCAATTCAAATTGGGTAATTAAAGAGACATAAAAATGTCTTAAATTTTGATACATATTTTTCCAGCTGGTTAAATGATCTATATAATTTTTATTCCTAGGATAACTAATATATGTCTATTTGCTTATAACAGTCTTTCTTCAACAGGAAAAACAACTCATATTGTTATTTACATTCACTTGATGCCCTGCCTTCTGCAGTCAGAAATGGATATGTTAAATTTGAGGTGAATGTGATTAATTATATAAATGCATATTTCAGGAGATGCTAATTATAAAGATAAGATGCTACCTAAGTAATCTTAATCCTTAAATATTATTTATATTTTCACTATATGGTAAACAGGTATAATTCTATATACAAAGTATCCAAAAGTTTTAACTAAAAATTGAAATATTTCTTCCTATTAAAATATAATAATGTGTCTAGATTCAAAGATTTACAGGGATTGTTCCAGAATTTATGCAAAAAGAGAATTATACAGAGAGGAAAGAAAGATTGGAAAATTCTAGAAAGAAAAGAAAGAAAGAAAGAAAATGTTTCTGGGTAAAAGGGTCTTTATGTATTAAAGGCTTTGGTGATAGGAAGGAAAAGATTTTTTTGGATAGGGAAATCTTTGTATGGTTATGTATAGGAAGGTTTGAGTAAGTGATATAGAAGGTTTGAATAGGTAGAGAACCACTTTATATGTAATTAACTTGGTTATAAATGCATGGAACAATAAAAAATATTTAAGGATTTTCCCTAAGATTAAATGTTAATATACTAATGTAAATTAAAATATAAATTAATTTCTTATGCTTGGTAAGCATTGTTATTTTAAAAAGGGGGTTATTTTAAAAATTAAGATTCATAAAGTTTTGATTAAATAAAAATCATTTTCAAATACCAAACAAAAACCTTAAGTTCCAAATTTCAAACATCTCTTTAAAAACTAAATTTGCTTGATTTAAAAACATCAATGTAAATATGATGATTATTGATAATCCTTATATATCAATTGTATCTATTTTCTAAATATATAAGTCTTTTAAGTATAAGACTTAAGAGAACATCTTACTAAACTGAAGCTCTCCAAACTAAACTTTTATGTAATGGCCTATTTCCAACTCATACAATGATAACCCAATAATTAAAAATCTGATTATATGATTTAATCTTTTATAATTATATAAATATATTATAAAACTTATATGCTACTCTCTATACTGAAGTAAACTATTTTTTAAAGACAGTTGAGAGACATTAGCTTATTTAAAGGGTAACTTTATAAGATTAAAAAATGTTTTAATACCTTCCTTAAGAAGGGATTAAAGGTTCTCTTATTTTGTCCATTTCCTCTTTGGTTTGTCAACTAGTTTGTATTAACCCAAAAGAGTACATACCAAAGTTTGTAGATTGATATTTAAATGAAAAACTATGATTAACTTTAGGATTAAGATATCTTATCTAGCTTTTGCCAAGAGACCCATTGCTATAAAAATTGAAAAGTATATATAACCATTTCTTAAAAGTCTAGTGTCTATAGATAACTGATGTCAATAACTAGTATATAGCCTTTTAAACTGTTTTCTATACATATAAATATACATTTTAAAATAAATATTAGATCATACTGGGATTTTCAAAACTTATCAAATTATTTTAAAATTACACATAAAAATATTTGAGTAATTTCTTGTTATTTAAACACTTAACAATACCAGGTCATTGTCTACAATGTAAGCCTAATAATGCTCTAACTTATATCAACCTTTTTCTTCAATTTTTAAATAAGAAAAAAGGGGGAAACAGAACCCTACATGTCCCCACTAAATCTCATAAAATTATTTTTAAAAATTTCTTTATGTCTAATAGCCATGCAAGCTCTATTGAGCTGTCAGGTAAGTAAAATCCATGGAGAGAATTCAATGGACCCATTCCCCAGATCCACCAATATTTTAATTTGGGTCCTATATATCTTATTGTATCTTTTAGACTCATGTTTCCATATTCACTATATTTATGGACATAATCCATTCTTTCATGATGCTGTGACCCCTGAAAATTTAACTGGCAATATCATAACTTTCAGGGATATATATTCAAAAATATCTCTAATATTTAATTGCAGCTTCAGATTTTCTCCATCTTACAAATGCCCCATACCTAACTTTATGGGCAAAAACCATAAGGAGAGTTTCTGCTATAGGCTGTGAACCTATATTCAAGCCTCTTATGTTTTAATGATTGGAGATAGAATAAGAAAAATGGATAATAGATATCCAGTAAATTGTAATAAATGTGATCTAACTAAGCCCACTTTAACAATTTGGCATAGCAATAATAATAGCCTGGATCTTATGGAGTTACATCCGCACATTCAGGATATTCAGGCAAAATTGATCGTATGGACCCTACCTCTCTAGCTGATCAAATACTTTAAGAGTTAAATGGCTTTAATCCTGGAAACATGCTAAAACATTCTGCATGGTATATTATTGGAATTATATGTTTGTTACTAATTCTCTTTTACATTATAATAATAGGTTGTCATACCCTCACATCAATAATCCATGCCCTCAAATAAAAAATCCAGGAATTTGAAATAATGACTCATCATTTATGTTTGAATATGTGGGGAGTCATCCCTCGAATGAATGAAAGACTTCTCTTCCGCATTGTAGCCATGGGAGAGACAGGCTGGCATTTGAAACCTCCTGTGGAATGCAAGTGCCTGCCTCTTCCACTCTGCTAAGGAAGTTCTTATTGCATCACCGGGAATTGGGCATACCCTAGTTAGGAACTGAGTCAGTCAGCTTACCTGCTTCCACTTTTTAAAAATAATATTTCCAATTGGTCAAATATTTTGTAAATTTATTGGCTCCCACTTTAAAAACATATTTAAACATTCTGCATTTACAAATTAAAAATGGGGGAGATGTAGAGAGCCATCCATGGGTTTTGTGTGGGCCACCACACAAGAGTCCCACACAGCACTAAAGATGAGCTGACCTGCTGTGGCCACTCAGCCCCTCTGAGCTGGGTATGACCTGCCAAGATGTCAATCAACCTGCTGACTGCAAGACTCCACCTTCTTCCTACCTTGGGAAAGAATGTTCAGTGGAAGGTCTTTGAAGTCCCTCGATATAAATAAAGCACACACGCAAGGTCTATTTTTTCATTTTGCCATTTTCCAGTTGCCAGAAGAATCATCTGGCTGTGGGCCTATCCTACCCCTGCATTTGAAACTATTTTCTGTGTTCTATGGTTGTTTTCACTGTTTCATTTCTTTTAGTCAGTCTTGTACCAGTCAGGGAATCTCATCCCTACTGTCCATGTGGGATGTGGATGACATATTTTATTGAAGATTCCTAGGCAAAATCCACTATTTATAGTGTAGAGTGCAACCAAATAAGCTTGACTTTTTTCTATTAGGTGACTCCACTTTTTAAGTTTACCTTTCATTTCTGAAATATTTAATCACTAGCCTAGCTTTGTTTAATTCATTCAGTTTAATTAAAAAGCTAATTTTTGATACATAAAAATGCTTTAGGGTATATAGTGTTTGAAAATGCACATATTGTGAAATGAACATCACAATTAGCATATCCATTACCTCATATGATTACTATTTTTTTTTTTGGTAGTGGAGATTGAACTCAGGGGTACTCGACCACTGAGCCACATCCCCAGCCCTATTTTGTGTTTTTTATGTAGAGACAGGGTCTCACTGAGTTGCTTAGCGCCTCGCCGTTGCTGAGGCTGGCTTTAAACTTGCAATTCTCCTGTCTCAGCCTCCCTAAGTGATGGGATTACAGGCTTGCAACACCACGCCTGGCTTGATTACTATTTTCGATGTGTGTTCAGAACATTGAGTTTCAACCTCTGTTTTCATTTTTTGATATTTAACAAAGGTTGATAGCATAGACAAATTTAAATACAAATGAAAGGAGAGGAATAATAGAAGGAATCTCAAGTACTCATCACCCAGATTCAAAAATGATCAACTTAAGTAATTTTTTTCCCTAGATAGTTCAACTCACTTCTCTGCTGAACTCTTTAGTTTCATATCTGTATGTATCTCCACTGAAATGTGAATTCCTCAGGGCAGTAATTTCTTGTTCTAAACCTGGTATACATCCAGAATTTAGGAAAGTGCCAGATATAAGGAATTCAGGATGATTTTTAATATTGATCAAACAGTGTTTTAAAATTATAAGTTAAAAATCTGCGAACAAAACAGCAGCCCTAGTTTAATAAGTTTAATTTTAAAAATTTATCTGGAAAGTAGAAAGCAATATACACATATTCTATATTGTATTTTCAAACATTCTATACATTATTTAAAAAATTCTCTAAATTACACAATTTTAAGAATTAGATTAAGCTGGGTGTGGTGGCACATGCCTGTAATCCCAGCATTTAGGGAGGCTGAGACAGGAGAATCCCAAGTTCAAAGCCAGCCTCAGCAATGATGAGGTGCTAAGCGATTCAGTGAGACCCTGGTCTCTACATAAAACACAAAATAGGGCTGGGGATGTGGCTCAGTGGTCGAGTACTCCTGAGTTCAATCCCCAGCACCAAAAAAAAAAATTAGATTAAAATCCTTTCACTGATTAAAGAATAAAATCTAGAACACATTAACCAGCATAATTAACTTTCAAAGTGAAGAAAAAATACTTTTTTCTTAGACAAACTAAAGTTGAAAAAAATTAATTACAGGTAGACCACTATTAAAGGAAATGTTAAAGAAATTCCTCACGTATAAGGAAAATAATGCTAGAATGAATTTTGGATTACAGAAAAAAAGAATATTAGAAGAGATACATTTGTTCAAGCATAAAATTTCTAGATCTTTTAAAACATTTACAAACATAGAGATAAAATATATGATGAAACTAACATGAAACCTGGGGAAAGGGAAATTGTTGGATAGTTTTAAGGTTCTCTTATTTCACATTGTTATTTGAAAGTACATCATGATAATTAAAACATGTAGACACTACAGAAACTTGTTTTTTTTTTAAAAAAAATAATATAGTATATATAATAGGCCAATAATGTAGTAAAAATGATTTTAAAATACAAAAGTAGACATAAAAGGTGGAAAAAAGAACAAAGAACAGATGGAACAAAGAGAAAACAAATATCAAACTGGTCAATTAAAGTCATTTATATGAATTAACCATAGTCAAAGAAAATGGGAAAGAATTCCAATTGTAAGGCAGACCTCCACAATATATGCTGATAACAACAACAACAACAACAACAACAAAAGACATTAAACAAAATGGCATAAATTCATCAAAAGGTGAAATCACTAGTAAAAATACCAATAAATATAAAGGTGGAAAGCCTCAATGAATATCAAAGGAGATTTCACCATAAGACATATTCCCAGGAATGAAGATATACATTTCATAGTGAATACAATAAGAGGATAAATCTTAAGAATTCATGAAACAAAAACTGATAGAAATGATATAGAAAATAGAAAAATCTGCATCTATGTTCTGCATCTAGAAAAAACTGATAGAAATGATATAGAAAATAGAAAAATCTTCAATACTCCTCTTTTGTTAACAGATGAGAAGTAGATATAAAATAAGTAAAACATGGAGAAGACTTGGACAACATTATCAACTAACTTGACCTCCTTGCCATCTTTAGGAATCTCCACCTCATGATAACAGAATAAACTTTCCAACTGCAAACATAATATTTACCAAGATAGACTAAATTAAGGTATATAATAAAATTTGAAAGGTGATATGAAGCATGTTCTGGTACTAGAACAGAACTAAATTAAAATTTGACAAAGTTATTTGGGAAAATTCCAAAATAGTTTTAAATTAAACAAAATACTTCTAAATAATCCATCAGTCCATGAAAAAAGTCAAGAGAATTTCTGAAACAGAGCTGAATGTCATGAAAAGCACAACATAAAATTTACAGAAGGCAGCTAAAGAAATGCTTGGAAACTCAGACCTTGATTTTTTTATGAGAAAAGAGAAACATCTCAAATAAATTATCTAAGCTTCACCTTTAAAAGCTAGCAAAAAGAAAAAAAAGCAAATTAAACACCAAAGAAACAGAAAGGAGGAAACAATAGTAATAAGAGCCGAAACTAGTGATATACACACACAAAGAGGGCAACAATGAAATAATCCTTGACAACAAAAGCAGGTTCATGGCGTTGACCCATTTGGTTGAAAATCACCTACCCAGACTCTTAGGAAAAGAAGATACAAAACAAAACTGCTCATCGATTTGATGACAAATGTTTTAAACAGAACACCTTGTCAAAGTTAATGTGTATATTTAATGACATCCCAGTTCAAATATAGTATTTTTTTTTTTTTTGGTGTGAATCTTTGGAAGCTGTTTAATATGGAATTGTAGTGGCAGAACAAAGAATAACAAGGTGAGAGGTTACAGAGTTATTGAAGGAAGGACAGATGGATGTAAACATGGAAAGACACAAGGCATCAAAAACATGCCCTACGCAAAGGGTCTCTACTTATGACATTAGGACACTCTAGAAAGTGGGAAAAGGGTAGCACCTTAAATCATGCTGGAACAATTGTAAAAATTAGTATCATTAATGATCTAGAAATTAAAATCTGTCTGTTGCCTTATCATACACAAAAGTTTAGTTCAAGTGGAAGGTAACTCTAACTTTTAAGTATAATCATAATTAGTCTAGAGAAGAATATAGAAGTATTTGCTCATGACCTCTATGGTTAAAATTTTTATTAAAAGTGAACAAGTCATGATAGAAACTTTAAGAATGATACATTGGATTATGTTAAAACTAAGAATGTCAAAATATATAATTAGAATGTTGAAGGGAAAAGTGACAGTGAAGCAAAAGATATTTGCTAGATCAGAAAAATGCTAAAATTTCATACAAATTAGTATGAAATGACAAATTGAACAGAATTTTTAAAACAATTTACATAGAAAAATATCTATTGCCAATAAATGAGATAAATCTAACAGATTTAAGGTGCTGGCAAATTAAAGCCACATTATACCACCATTATGGAAACACAGGCATGACTGTAAATGCCAAGGCCCACTGTAGCAAGTGTTAGCAAATAAGTGGAATTTTCATTATTAGAATTGGTACAACCTTGACATTAGGTAATAAAGATGAAGCTGTCAGTAGTCCATGACTTATCATTTTCTCTTTAAGGTATATACATCAAAGAAATTTGCAGCTGGGCTTGGTGGCGCACACCTGTAATCCCAGCACTTAGAGAGGCTGAGACAGGAGAATCGCGAGTTCAAAGCCAGCCTCAGCAATGGCGAGGCACTAAGCAACTCAGTGAGACCCTGTCTCTACATAAAACACAAAATAGGGCTGGGGTTGTGGCTCAGTGGTTAAGTGCCCCTGAGTTCAATCCCCCGTACTAAAAACAAAAAAGAAACTTGCTTATTTTAATTAGAAACATGCAAAATCATGGTAATAAATTTCTAGTAGCTCATATTTATTTATTTATTTGTTCTTTTTAGTTATACAATAAAAGAATGTATTTGGACATAGTATATATACATGGAGTGTAACTTCCCATTCTTGTGTTTGTACATGATATGGAGTTACACTGATCATATATTCATATGTGAACATAAAAAAGTTATGTCTAATTCATTCTACTGTCTTTCCCATTCCCATTCCCCCTCCCTTCTCCCAATTCTGCCTGTTCAATTCAGTGAACATCTCTTCCCAAACCCCCTTATTGTGAGTCTGCATCCATACATCAGAGAGAACATTTGAGCTTTGTTTTTTTGGGATTGGCTTATTTCATTTTAATCCATTATTTTATTCTTCTTTATGGCTGAGTATTATTCCATCATGTATTTGTACCGCATTTTTTTTTATCCATTCATCCATTGAAAGGCACCTAAATTGGTTCCATAGCTTAGCTGTTATGAATTGAGCTGCTATAAACATTGATGAAGGCGCATCACTTTAGTATGCTGATATTAAGTCCTTCAGCTATATATGGAGGAGTGAATAACCAGGTCAAATGGTAATTCCTTTTCAAGTTTTCTGAGGTATCTCCATACTACTTTCCAGAGTGGTTGCACCAATTTGCAGTGCCACCAGCAATGTATGAGTATATCTTTTCCCCCATATCCTTGCCAAAATTTATTACTTGTATTATTGATAATTGCCATTCTGACTGGAGTGAGATGAAATCTCAGTGTAGTTGTAATTTGCATTTCTCTAATTGCTACTGATGTTGAACATTTTTTCATATATTTGTTGACTAATTACGATAGCTCATATTTAGAAGCAAGAAAATACTTAGTGAAAGGAGAATAGTTAAATTACATCAATAAAATAAAACAATAAGAAGTAAAGGAAATAAATTATTGGATCATAGACAAATTTCAAGAACATACTGTTAGAGCAAAAGACTTCATTTGGAGGTCATATTAAATACATTGTTTAGGGGGGCGGTTCCAAGGTGGCGACCTAGACAGACGCCGCGGTCAGTCTCTCCTGAACTGGTGATTGAAGTTGTGAAAATACCATCTCCCAGCCAGCTTCTGGACATCATCCTTCAGCTAGCCCTGCAGGAATTCCACTTGTGCATGTACGCAGGACCACCAGGCAGCAGCAATTGCCACAAGCAGCATTTGTCACAAGCAGCGTGACTTCAGCAACAAGCGGCAGCAGAGCGCTGCTGCTGGCAACTCTGCTGCAGGTGGTTCGGACCTCCAGCCCAGGGCTCCACCCCGGGCAGGGCCCGCTTTTACATGAGGGGATGTGGGACAGCACCTGGGAGCAAACTGAACTCAACACAGAACACTGTGAAAAGTCGGCGATTTCACCAGTGGCCCGACCCAGAGTTACACCCTGCTGTGAAACCCACACCCAGGACACCAGCGGGGAAAGCCCAGCAAGCAATGGACAACGCCACCTACTGGAGGTAAAAGGAACCATACTTGTTTATTTACATTGAGACTTATTTTTTAATTTTCTTTAATTTTTTTTACCTTTCTTATTCTTCTTTTTTATTTTATCCTTTATCTTTTTCTCCTAATATTTCTATTGTTTGATCTTTTTGTTTTATTTCACAGCTCTTTTCTTCTTTCCCTTCTTTCTTTTTCCTTCCCACTTTTCTCTCTCACTTTTTTCCTACCCTCTAATCTCCAACAGTTGTGAACCAAGTATTTGTTATACAGTGGGACATGGTAGATTGGGATTTCTGAACTGTATACTAGAGTGGTATTATATAATTTTATAACTCCCACTTGCATATGTTTTATTTTTCTTGCTACCTTCTCTCCTTGCTGTACTCCCTTTTCTCCCTCCTTACAGGTCTTCCCCAACTCTCGGTCGCTCTTTCTACTAATAGCCAACTTTTCTTGGATTCCTTTTTCATGCTTTATAAGATCTAATAACCATATCCTCACTTCCTACTACCCCAACAATCTATCCTACATCCCACCCTCAAGTTTCCCTAGCACACCAACAGAAAATATAGACCCTTGTGTGAACTTATTGTTTACATAATAGATTGTAAAGGAACCCATAATTATTGTATATCATGACTAAACTGTAAATGTATTCGGGAGCTATTAGGAACTACTTGGTTTGAAACTATAATGCTTGTATTGAGATCAATCAATATTGGTCTCCCCTTTAAAAGAGAGGTTTTGAAACTCTGCAGGGAAACTATACCCGTATAGGAGTAAAAACTGTAACAACTTGGATCAGCAGAGCTAGAAGGAAAGACACGCAATCACCATGAAAAAACAAGGAAAGAAAGTAACTCAAACAAACCAGGATAACACACTACTAGAATCCATGGTCAGTACAGCGGAAGAAATGACAGAACAAGAATTCAGGATGTACATAATTAAAATGCTCTGTGACATAAAAAATGATATAAGAGAGCAAGCCCAGTCAGCAAAAGACCATTTTGATAAAGAGACACATAGGCAAATACAGGAAGTAAAAGATCATTTCAATAAGGAAATAGAGAATCTGAAAAGGAACCAGACAGAAATCCTTGAAATGAAAGAAACAATAAGCCAAATTAAAAACTCAATGGAAAGCATCACCAACAGATTAGACCACTTGGAAGACATAACCTCAGATACTGAAGACAAAATATTTAACCTTGAGAATAGAGTTGACCACACAGTGAAGACAGTAAGAAGCCATGAACAGAACATCCAAGAGCATTGGGATAACATTAAAAGACCAAAGTTGAGAATTATTGGGATGAAGAAGGCATAGAACTCCAAATCAAAGGAATGAGCAATCTATTCAATGAAATAATATCAGAAAACTTTCCAAATATGAAGAATGAAATGGATAATCAAATTCAAGAGGCTTACAGGACACCAAATGTTCAAAATCACAACAGACCTACACCAAGGCACATCATAATGAAAATGCCTAACATTCAGAATAAGAAGAGAATCTTAAAAGCCACAAGAGAAAGGGATCAGATTACATATAGGGGGAAGCCAATTAGGATCACTGCAGACTTCTCAACCCAGACCCTGAGAGCAAGAAGATCATGGCAAAGCATATACCAAGTGGTAAAAGACAGTGGATGCCAACCAAGAATGTTATATCCAGCAAAATTAAGTTTTAGGTTTGAAGATGGAATAAAAACCTTCTAAGATAAACAAAAATTGAAAGAATTCACAGCAAGGAAGCCGGCACTACAGAACATTCTTGGTAAAATATTCCATGAGGAGGAAATGAAAAACAACAATGAAAACCTGCAGAGGGAGGAGCTACACTAAAAGCCAATCAAAGGAGAAACCCAGTCAAGTTAAAAACTAAGAATAAACCAAAATGTCTGGAAATACAAACCATATCTCCATAATAACATTGAATGTCAATGGCCTAAACTCAGCAAATAAAAGACACAGACTGGCAGATTGGATTAAAAAAAAAGACCCAACAATATGCTGCCTCCAAGAGACTCATCTCATAGAAAGAGATACTCACAGATTGAAGGTGAAAGGATGGGAAAAAATTTATCACTCACATGGACTGCGTAAACAAACAGGAGTTTCCATCCTCATTTCAGATAAAGTAGACTTCAAATCAATGTTAGTGAAAAGGGACAAAGAAGGTCATTTCATACTGCTCAAGGGAATCATACATCAACAAGACATAACAATCTTAAATATCTATGCCCCAAACAATGGGGCAGCCATGTTCATCAAAGAAACCCTTCTCAAATTCAAGAACCAAATAGATCCCAACACAATAGTATTGGGTGACTTTAACACAACTCTCTCAGCACTGGACAGATCTTCCAAACAAAAACTAAACAACAAAGAATCTATAAGACTTAATAGAACAATCAATGGTCTAGACTTAACGGATATATATACACTATTCCATCCATCAACAAGCAAATACACGTTTTTCTCAGCAGCTCATGGATCCTTCTCCAAAATAGATCATATGCTATGCCATAAAGCAAGTCTTAGTAAATACAAAAAAATAGAGATACTACCCTGCATTTTATCTGACCATAATGGACTGAAACTAGAAATTAATGACAGTTCTAAAAAAAGCCACTACAACACCTGGAAACTCAATAATTTGCTATTGAACAATGCATGGGTAACAGAAGACATCAGGGAAGAGATAAATTCTTGGAGGTAAATGAGAACTCTGATACAACATAACAAAATCTCTGGGACACTATGAAGGCAGTGCTAAGAGGAAAGTTCATTGCATTAAGCTCACATATTCAAAGATGTGAAAGTCAACAAATCAATGACTTGACACTACAAATCAAAGCCCTAGAAAAAGAAAAACAAAGTAACACCAAAAGAAGTAGAATATAGGAAATAATTAGAATTAGAGCTGAAATCAATGAAATTGAAACACAAGAAACAATTCAAAAAATAGATAAAACAAAAAGCTGGTTCTTTGAAAAAATAAATAAAATTGACAAACCCTTAGCCACTCTAACAAAAAGAAGGAGAGAGAAAACGCAAATTACCAAAATTCGTGATGAAAAAGGAAATATCACGACAGACCCTGCTGAAATACAGAGGATAATCAGAAACTATTTTGAAAACTTATATTCCAGTAAAATAGAAAACCCTGAGGACACTCACAAGTTCCTAGAGACATATGACCTACCCAAACTGAACCAGGAGGACATTCATGACTTAAACAGATCAATTACATGCAAGGAAATAGAAGAGGCCATCAAGAGCCTTCCATCCAAGAAAAGCCCTGGACCAGATGGATTCTCAGCCGAGTTCTACAAGACCTACAAAGAAGAACTAACCCCAATACTCCTCAAATTATTCCATTAAATAGAAAGGGAAAGAACCCTTCCAAACTCATTCTATGAGGCTAGTATCACCTTGATTCCAAAACCAGACAGAGACACGTCAAAAAAGGAAAATTTCAGACCAATATCCCTGATGAACATAGATGCAAAAATTCTCAATAAAATTTTGGCAAATTGCATACAAAAGCATATTAAAAAAATAGTGCACCATGATGAAGTGGGGTTCATTCCAGGGATGCAAGGTTGGTTCTATATATGGAAATCAATACACATAATCCATCACATCAATAGACTTAAAGATAAGAATCACATGATTCTATCAATTGACACAGAGAAAGCATTTGACAAAATACAGCACCCTTTCATGTTCAAAACTCTAGAGAAACTAGGGATAGTTGGAACTTACCTCAACATTGTTAAAGCAGCATATGCTAAGCCTAAGGCCAACATCATCCTAAATGGAGAAAAATTGGAAGCATTCCCTCTAAAAACTGGAACAAGACAGGGATGCCCTCTCTCACCACTCTTATTCAATACAGTCCTTGAAACTCTAGCCAGAGTAATCAGACAGATGAAGGAAATTAAAAGGATACGAATAGGAAAAGAAGAACTCAAACTATCATTATTTGCAGATGACATGATTCTATACTTAGAGGATCCAAAAAGTTCCATCAGAAAACTTCTAGAACTGATAAATGAATTCAGCAAAGTTGCAGGATATAAAATCAATATCCATAAATCAAATGCATTTCTATACATTAGCAACAACTCCTCTGAAACAGATATTAGAAAAACTACTCCATTCGCAATAGCCTCCAAAAAAATAAAATACTCAGGAATCAATCTAACAAGATTGGTGAAAGACCTCTACAATGAAAATTACAAGATACTGAAGAAAAAAATTGATGACCTTAGAAGATGGAAAGATCTCCCAAGTTCCTGGATAGGCAGAATCAATATTATTAAAATGGCCATACTACCTAAATTGCTATACAGATTGAATGCAATCCCAATTAAAATCCCAAAGTCCTTTCTTATAGAAATAGAAAAGGCAATTATGAAATTCATTTGGAAAAACAAGAAACCCAGAATAGCCAAAGCTATCCTGAGCAAGAAGAGTGAAGCAGGAGGCATCACAATACCAGACCTTAAACTTTACTACAAAGCAATAGTAACAAAAACAGCATGGTACTGGCACCAAAATAGACATTTAGACCAATGGTACAGAATAGAAGTCACAGAGAGTAATGCACATAAATACAGCTATCTCATAGTAGACAAAGGTGCCAAAAACTTTCCTTGGAGAAAAGATAGCCTTTTCAACATATGGTGCTGGGAAAACTAGAAATCCATTTGCAGTAAAATGAAACTAAACCCCTACCTCTCACCATGCACAAAACTCAACACAAAGTGGATCAAAAACCTAGGAATTAGACCAGAGACCCTGCGTCTAATTGAGGAGAAAGTAGGTCCAAATCTTCATCACGTGGGATTAGGCCCCGAATTCCTTAACAAGACACCTATAGCACAAGAAATAAAAGCAAGAATCAGTAAATGAGATGGACTTAAACTAAAAAGCTTCTTCTCCACAAAAGAAACTATCAATGAGGTGAACAGAGAGCCTACATTCTGGGAGCAAATTTTTGCCACACGCACATCAGATAGAGCACTGATCTCCAGGATATATAAAGAACTCAAAAAACTTAACACCAAAA
>PVHX01022770.1:0-27045 GCA_004024805.1 Geosciurus inauris
AAGATTGTAATCTGCCTTGGCTGTCTTGTTCTTTAATGACCATGTTCTCTTTCAGAATTATAAGTGTAGGTTCAGCCTGGGGAAAGAGTTGAAATGAGGGACTTTTATTATAAGTACTTACCCTTGAGGGCTGCAGACATGACCTCTTCTCCAGCCCTGCAGCTAAGTCCCAATGCCCCTTGTCTGGACAATGTGATTCATGATGTCTTGCCACCTTTGAGGATACAAGGCCGGAAAGAGCTTTTAAAGATCTGCTGTGACTTGCTCCAAAGAGATCGAGGCATTATTTGGAGGTTATATTATTTGAGGCCCTCTAACTTTTTCTGTATTGCCATTGTGGACACTTTCATTGTCTAAACCAATAACAGCCCAGGTGCAGCGGGCACTCTTTTCTTTAGACAGGAAGACCCCAGGAAGAGCCATCAATCAGGAACTATTCACAATGTACAATTGGTGGGTGTCTGTCATTTCCAGTGTGGCTGAAGAGATAAGTCTGGAAGTGAAATGGACGCCATTAAGGAGAGGAAAATTGCAAGCAATGTCTCCCAGGGTGCATTTGGAGAGCGTTTGCTTCAAGAATGATAGTTTCTGGGCTGGGGCTGTAACTCGGTGGTAGAGCGCTTACCTAGCATGCGTGAGGCACTGGGTTTGAGCCCCAGCACCACATATAAGTAATAAATGAATAAAATAAAAATCCATCAACAACTCAATAAAAAATAAAAAAACCCTATTTAAAAAAAAGAATGATAGTTTCTATTATCAATCAGCAAAGAAGTTGAAAAAATATGAAATTAGAGGGAAAAAATTTTTCCATCGGGGAGAGGCGAGCAGTGACAGGTGTTGGGGTGGGTGTATGTAAAACAACAGGCACGAGAGTTGAGTCACTCATGTGTTACTGGAAAATTGGGTGGGGACTAGCCTGACCTGGAAAGAACTAATAGAAAAGTTTCTTCCAGGGACTGGGGGCGTGTCCCAGTGGTAGAGGTCATGCTTAGCATGTTTGAGGTCCTGAGTTCCATCGCCAGCACACCACACACACACACACACACACACACACAAATGATAACATAAAAATGTTCCCTCCCACAATTAAAATATAAGGGATGTGCCCATAATCTATAGATAAATCTGGGTTTTGGAAACTGCATGCTTGGAATTGAATCTGGGATCCTCAAAGTATTTGTGTCCTAAGGCTGTTACTTTATCATCTGTCAGTGCCCCTTCCCTTAAGTGTAAAATGGGCATCTAGTGGTATCAACTGTTTGGGGCTGGGGAGAGATTCAATGATTTATTCCTGGATATTGTGGAGTAAGCACTCAGCAGATGCTAGCTATTAATTGTCACAAAGGCTATGCCATGCCAATGACTCTTCTGTAGCACAAATCAGTCAGATATTTCAATTTTTAATTAGTGATCTTGGGGCTAAGCTTCCTCATCTGTAAGATGAGGGAGTTGGATCAGATAAGGTCTAAACTGACTTTAAAAGTCTAGGATTATACTCTGCACATTTTCTTAGTGTAAACAGTGAGGCAGACAAGTGGCAACTGTCCTGGGCACACGGCATCCTAACCACAGGTTGAGAAGGTAGTTCTTCCCCTATTCCTCAATGCTGCTAATCCTCTATGATGGCATCAGAGGATCACAGCCCATGTGCGACAGGAGTGTGACCTGGTACAACCTTTTAGCAGGTCAATCTAACAATATCAATCGGGAGCCTTAAAAGTATTTGTACCCTTACTGGAGCACAGGAGAAGCTCAGGCAGCTGAGGCAGGATGATTGCAAGTTCAAGGCCAGCCTTGGCAACTTGAGATTTTATCTCAAAAAAATTAAAAAAAAAAGTGTGTGTGTATAAATAAAGGGCTGGGGATGTAGCTCAGTACCAAAACAAATTAAAAAAAAATATTCTAAAGAAGTCTATTAAGAATTATGAGGGGGGCTGGGATTGTGGTAGCGTGCTCGCCTAGCACGCGTGAGGCACTGGGTTCGATCCTCAGCACCACATAAAAATAAAGACATTCTGTCCACCTACAACTAAAAAAATAAATAAAATTAAAAAAAAAAAAAAGAATTATGAGGGTGGGCTGGGAATATTGCTCAGTTTGTGAGTCCCATTTTCCATCTCCAGCCCGGAGGTGGGGAGGTCTGCCTCCGTACGCATCTGCCCCGGGGCCAGCCATCCCTGTCCTCTTATTTCTGCCAAAGCTTTCTGAGGCTCCTCCCACAGAAAGACCAACATCCAAGAGATGAGTGTTGGGGGAAAAGAAAGGCTTTATTCAGTGGCCAAAGACTAAAGAGGGAGCTTTGCTCACAGGCTCAGCTTCACGACTCCAGAGGCTGAGGGATTACAGATATAGGAAGAGAATGAGGAGGGGAGGCACATCCTGTCTCCTCTGGGAACCTGTGAAGACCTCCCAGGAACCCAGGACCACTTCTCATCATTCCTTTTGTGGTCTGGGGTCTGGCAGTCATGGTGCCTGGTAGGTGTGTTTAGCCTTAGGGGGCGGGAGACAAGGCAGGTCTAGGTCAAGTTAGCCTTATATTAATTACACTTTTGGACAAAACATATCTCAAACGACTGACACGTCTGCGTGCAGAGCTGAGTCGAATCTGACCCAAAGGTTAAGGCAACAGAGGAGACGGACACAATATGAAGACAGAGATGCCAAACCTTTTTACTCTTACCTTTTAGATCTTGGAAGCCTTATGTCCATCTTCCAGGGCATTTCTCCACCTTTCTGCTTGGTGATTGATGGCTCCTGGGAAAGGCTAGCGACTCCTCGATGGGTTTCTCCCTAGGGGCCTTGCTCACCCTCTGTAAAGGGAATCGAAGCATGAGGCAGAGGCAGCAGGGTCCTTCACAGAAGCTCAATTGGCCGGCCAGGGGATGCTTCAAGGATGAGCCAGTAACGTGCTTGTCATGCTGAACAACCAGCTGTCCAGGAAAAACAAACCCTAGTTTATAAAATTTGCCAATTTTTATGGTGTAAATATTCCCACAGTGCCTGTTTCAAACTATCATGGGATGTCAAACGAGTAGGAAGAGGTGAGCGCAGCCTCCATACAGAGAAGAAGGAGGCATAGATCTCCAGAATCTTCCCCCAAGGAAACTTCCACACATTCACATCTCCCCTTGGACTTGGAATTGCTCTTTGCTCTCTGGTCTTTCCTGCTGTTGGATCTCTTCACTGTATGAAGCTATGCTGGTCCATCATGGAGGGGATGCTCATGGGGACCCCTCCCGACACAGACTGTCTGTTCCTTCTCCATGGCTCCAGGGCGACACAGGAGAAAATCATCTACTTTGTGCAACATCTGTGGCTAATGACCCAAGCTAATTAGTCTACGATTATGAGAAAAGAAACTGGATAGGAGAAGGTGAACAGACAATCTGTTATTTAAATTCTCAGAGAGCCAGGTGCAATGGTGCACCTCTGTAATCCCAGTGGAGGCTGAGGCAGGAGGATCCCACATTCAAAGCCAGCCTCAGCAATTTAGGGAGGCTCTAAGCAACTCAGTGAGACCCTGCCTCTAAATAAGATACAAAAAGGGGCTGGGGATGTGGCTCTTGGTAGAGCACCCTTGGGTTTAATCCCGGGTACCATAAAAAAATGGACAAAGACATTCTCAGAGAATCTGACTTCAGTTAATACTTTTGATCTTCTTAAGTTCCTGTTCCAAAATCAAGGGGATGTATTTATTTCTCTTCCCTTTATTCATCACTACCCACAATGGACAGGTATTGTGAATGAGAAAATGACCAAGAGTGGGGCTGAGGAGGGGAAAGTGTGACCAGATAGTCCACAGACTAGCCGATCAGGCCTAAGTGACTGAGCATTGGGCACACACAGAACGGGGGCAGCAAATATTGCTGACAGTTACCCGGCTATCACAATGCTGAAACACCCACGTGTCGGGACAGAGCTGTGTCTGCCCTGTTGTTCTGTGGGCCCAGCCCTAAAACATGACCAAGCAGAAGCCAGGCCTGAGGGCACACCGCCCCCAGAAGCCAAGTGCAGACAGGGCATGGAATGTGTGTTCGGGTGAGCTGTTCTCACCATTGTCCGCTGTGTTACTGGTTATGACACGTGCCAGATCAGCGTTTGCCCCGCAGTCTACTGGTATTTATTAAAACAACACCTGCCAAGATCCAGTCTGGATACATCTGTTGGCCTGAATGGAACTTTCCACTTCCAGGGAAACGTAAGGACTTACAAGTTCTAACTTCACAACTTTTGAAAGACTTGTATTCTAAAGCATAGACTCGGAAGAAATTCTTTTAAGAAAAAGAGAAAGAAAGGAAAATAGATTTGGCATCAACCAGAAGACAAGAAATGTTAAAGAAAAATTACAGGAGGCCTTGGTTTTGGACAGAACTCCTGCATGCGGCCCCCATAGACCAGGCTAAAAATCAAAATGGAGTTGCTCGTGCTTAAATTCCAAATCATCAAGATGAAACTAAGATGTTGTGAGAAAATAGGAGTTTAATAGCCATATTTCCCAAACAGGCCAGTTTCAGTTGGCATGATAATGAAGTTCTCTCTGCCTAATCTTTACAGAGGTTGGTAACCTAAAGAAACCTAATCAGAGACTTTTCTATTCTGTCTCCCTGTCCCAGCCTTCCAGGAAAAATAGCTTTGAAATGACCAATCTGCCTTTTGTTCTGTTGTTTCAGCATTTTTCTGTCCTTTCCTGGGCTATAAAACCCCACCTCTTCTGCTGGGCTTCCCGAACACTTCCTGTATTTAATGGAATTAAGGGTTGCCCGATCCTAGAATTGAAAATGAAGATTAAGATTGTTAAATTGTTGTAATTTTGTCCTTTGACACAATAGAAGCAGGAAAAAATTATAGGTCCACATTGTCTAATAGGGATGTCTGCAAAAGGGTCAAATGTAAAACATCCAGTAGTCCAGATAGGGAGATACTCAGGGTCTATTCTGGGCTGTCTTCCCATTCCCTGTAATAAGATGCAAATTCAGGGTTAATGCAGGTAAACCCTGAGTTAATATTTGTTGAATGAATGAACATAGACATTGATGTAGCCAGGAAAGGTGGTATATGACTGTAATCCCAGCACTCTGCAGGTACTCTGGAGGCTGAGGCCAGCCTGGGCAACTTATTGAGACCCTGTCTCAAAATATTTTAAAAAGGGCTAGGGGTAGCTGGGCACGGTGGCACATGCCTGTAATGCCAGCACCTTGGGAGGCTGAGACAGGAGAATCGTGAGTTCAAAGCCAGCCTCAGCAACGGCGAGGCATTAAGCAACTCAGTGAGACCTTGTCTCTATATAAAACAGAAAATAGGGCTGGGGATGTGGCTCAGGAGTTGAGTACCCCTGAGTTCAATCCCCAGTACCAGCAAAATAAGTAAATAAATAAATGGGGTTTCTCTTTCCATACCTAAGCAACCTTGTCCACAGGACTGGAAGAAGATGGATGAGATGAGCCATGCCAGGGGCTAGGTTCATGGAGACACTCACTGTCAGGTTTTTGCAGTTGTCCATACTATAGCTGACAGCGAGTGTCACTTTCCATATTGTGTCCTAGGTGGCTCACGCTCACTCCAGCCCTACTAGTCCATTTAGGGACTATAAAGTATATTCTAAAAAATTATTTCTTATTTGAGCTTATTCCACTAACTCTCCGCTTTGAGCCCATAGGAGACATTTTAGGGAATAGGGAAGGAGGCACTTTCTACATTGGGCCGCTGTGATGTTATTGCTAAGTGGTGTCAGGTCGACCTGGGTTAACTCAGCGCTTACTGTATCCTGGGGCAGGTTAGTTAACCTCTGGTGCTTTCCTTTCATCTGTAAAATGCAGATAACACCTACCTCACAGGAGGACTGTGAGCTTTGGAAGCAGTACATGAAAATGAGCCCAGTGCATGTGCTTTATTATTACGGGTGGTAGGGGTGGTAATATCACTGACACTGACCAGGTTACTTTTTTTGGGCGGAAAGGGGTACTGGGGATTGAACCCAGGGGTGCTTAACCACTGAGCCACATCTCCAGCCCTATTTTATATTTTATTTAAAGACAGGGTCTCACTGAGTTGCTTAGTACCTTGCTGTTGCTGAGGCTGGCTTTGAACTCTCCATCCTCCTGCCTCAGTCTCCCAAGTTGTTGGGTTTGGGGCAGGCGCCTAGCCTGGCCCCAGGCAATTGTTTTTAGGAGGGAGCTTGCTGAAAAAAAATACTCAGAAACTTTACCCAAGGACACATCTGCCAGATTGAATCATAGTAGATTCAGACCCCAGCAACTCAAGTGGAACACGGTTATGCCAGGAGTTTACCTGCATTTAAATTAATCCTGGCCATAGAATAGTCAGTTACCTGTGCTCATGGACTGCAGATAATTTTGCAGTACTAAGGATGAAACCCAGGGCTTCACACATGTGAGGTAAATACTCTACCACTGAGCTCCATCTCCAGACCCCTTTTTAAAAAATTCTTGTTTTGAGATTAAGTGCCCAGACTGACCTCAAACTTGAAATCCTTCTGCCTCAGCCTCCCAAGTAGCTAGGATTACAGACGCCACTGCATTCCGCTAGATGATTTTTTTCTTTTACTCCATGTCCCATGCAACATTTAGGACATATTTATACCAGAAAAAACATTATTTATTACTTCTATGCAATTCAGATTTAACTGGCATCCTGAATTTTACCTATCAACCCGGAGAGGGGAGTTACTGGTGCAGGGACTCAAAAATTTTGCCTGCCTAGGGTGCGGCTGTGGAATGTTCATTGCATGGATGGCCCCAGGGCATAGCACTCAGCAGATTAGCAGATGAACTGCTGAAGTCTTCCTTGGTGCTTTGGCTTCTGGCTTCTCCTCCCTGTTTCTCTGCCCCAACAGCTTTTCCCACTGAATGCTGGGACTGGATGCAAGAGTGGGAGAGACAGCCGGCAATGCAGATGGGAGAGGCCGGGTGGGGTACCCGGGCACCTCAGCTGAACCCCCGGGGGCAACCCAGCTTCTTTTAGGGGCTCTTCTCCCTACTGTGTGTTTCATAAGAGAAAAAGAGACAGGGCTCTTGCTAAGAGCTTTTGCAGAAGCCTCAGGTTCCTGATCCCCTGTGACATTCTGAGTTGGGTTAACGGCTACTCCTCAAATAAGGAATGATCCTGACGGTCATACAGAAATAAAAACGAACACAAGCAAGAGATTTGCTTGAACTCTGCAAGGAGGAACCTGGTAAGTTTTACAATTAGTGAAAAAAAGCACAGGTCACGTGGGGTCAAGGATGTTGGAATGAATGAGCCGATGGACGTAAGACTGGCTTGGGGAGTGTGTGGGCAGAATCCTGTTCCTCAAATTCAGGTGTTGAAGTTCTGACCCCCAGCACTTCACAACTCTGGAGATAGGATCTTTAAAGAGGTAATTAAGTTAAAATGAGGTCATTAAGGTGGGCCCTAATCCAATCCGACTGGTTCCCTGATAAGAAAAGAAGATTAGGACAGAGGGACAGTACAGTCATCAACAAGCCAGGAGCCACATCTCAGAAGAAACCAGCCCTTGAACTCAAACTTTAAGCCTCCAGACCTGAGAACACATACTTTCAGGTTTTTATTTATTTGTTTTCTTCTTTTTTATAGTGCTGGGAATCAAACCCAGGGCCTTGTGCATGCCAGGCAAGGGCTCAACCCCTGAGCTACATCCCCTCCACCCCCTGCCCCATTCCCAAATTCTTATTTAAGCCGCCTAGTCTGTGGCACTTTGTTATGGTAGCCCAAGCCACTTCATACAGCGGCAAGGGGCTGTTCACATGTTTATAGATGGGACTTACTTTACATTAGTTTCCTGTGATTTATAGAGTTGTAGGGCATCTTCCACAGAAGCAGGTAATCCAGTTTAATATGAGTTACTTTATGACTAGGATCAGAAAACTACCACTTGTGGGCTGAGCCCAGCACCACTGCTTGTTGTTGTAAATAAAGTTTTACTGGAACACCCAGGAAGGCAGAGATAATCAGCTGCCATCTGTGAAATCTAAAATAATTGCTATTGAAAGACCTGAGCTAGGGGGTTGGGATTGTAGCTCAGTAGTAGAGCACTTGCCTCGCATGTGTGAGGCATGGGTTCGATCCTCAGCGCCACATAAAAATAAAAAAATAAAGATATTTAAAAAAAAAAAAGACCTGAGCTAAAATGAACCCTGTGACAGGCTTTGGACCCTCCAGAAAAACTAGTAGGCCTGGGTTTTGGTTCCAGGAAAAGGCACACATTGCTCAAGGCTGAAGCCACTGTGGGACCACCTTCAGATCAGACAATCAAAGAGGTTAAAAATCACATACCTGGCATTCCTGAGGTCTGAGTCTGCCTAAACCCCACGTGGGTCACTTAAACTCACCTTATAGTTGGCCGTTTTCAAAAAATTTCCAAAAGCCATGATTGGGTCCCTCCAAATGTTACGGACACTCCTCAAACTCTGAATGGTCAGTGTTGTCACCATAGGTGCTGTACGATTGTAATTGGTGCTTGTGTAATGATGGGATGCATACGTCATGTCCACTGCCACCACCTGTCCCCCCCCCCCCCCCCCGCCTATAAAAACTTGCTCAGCCATTGTTCAAGGGTCTCTTCATGGACCCGCTGGGTCAGTGAAGTCTGAGAGACGGAGCTTAAGCCTGAATAAAGACTCTTTGTTTTTACATACGTGCCTCGGTCTCTCTGCTGGTTTTTGGGGTCCCTGTGATCTAGGCGTTACAGCTATCTGGTCTTTTATAGAAAAAGTATGCAAAACCTTCTCTAGACAATGTTTGCTTTTCTTTTTTTGGTGAGGGGGGATGGTACTGGGGCTTGCTTTTCTATTAAAGCACAAATGTTTCCCTATGATTGCATCATGATTCAAGGTCATCCAGCCCAAGGATTCCCAGATTTTGAGACTTCATGGGTCAGTAAAATTTCAAAAAGAAAAAAACAAAACAAAAAACCTTGAAGGACAGCCACAGGGTCTCCAATGTTTACTTTGTTAAACATCAACTACTTGGAGAGAGGATGTTTTATTTATTTATGCTTGTATGTATCTTGCAGTACTGGAGATGGAACCCAGGACTGCTTTACCACTGAGCTACATCTTTAGCCCTTTTTATTTTTTACTTCAAGACAGGGTCTTACTGGGTGAGTGAAGCTGCCCTCAAACTTGAATCCTCCTGCATCAGCCCTCTGAATTGCTAGGATTACAGGCTTGTGCCATCGTGCCCAGCTAAAAGATGATATTTTAAAGTATATGAAGGTTTTCTACTTTGTCCTTTCTTTTATTTCTCTGATTTCTCTGATTTTGTGCAGTGAAAACTGCACCCCTGAGCAGATAGTTCCTGCCTGGGTTGTGGGGTCACTGATCTGGCCTCACCTCGGGCACCAACTGCTGGCTCTGTTCAAGAAGACTGCTATCTTGGACCTGGAGTCTTGGCCTTATTCCCAGTGCATAGGCTGATGCCTCTGGGGGAGAGGGCAGGTTCCTTAGGGGCTGGTTATGACCAGAGTCAGTCTGCACATGCCTCGCTCCCCTCTCCAGTCATGATGGGTTCTATTCTGCATTAAACAATATTTGCCCCCTGATTTCAAATCCAAACCCCATCTCCATGCAGAGAGAGATGATTTGCTGATGTACAGGGGAAATAACACTTTCCTAGCCAGGCAAACTGGAGCACACCTGTAATTCCAGCAACTCCAGAGGCTGAAGCAGGAGAATCAGAAGTTCAAGGCGAAACTCAGCAATGTAGTGGGACCCTGTCTCAAAATAAAAAATAAAAAGGGCTGGGGATGTGGCTCAGTGGTTAAGTGCCTGTGGTTTCAATCTCCAGTAACAAAACAAACAAACAAAAACTTTCTAATCTAATAATCTTAAAGAGGCGGGTACCACTGAGCACATCTGTAATCCCAGTGGCTCAGGAGCCTGAGGCAGGAGAATCCTGAGTTCAAAGCCAGCCTCAGCAATTTAGTGAGGCCCTAAGCAATGTAGTGAGACCCTGTCTCAAAATAAAACATAGAGATTTGTGACTTCTGAATTTATGCTCATACCTTGATCCAGCCATGTTGTACAATATTTTAATAACATTTCAGCAGTTTGTGTCACCCTTAAAGTTACAGGACTATAAAATTTTCTATGCTATTCAAAGTCCAATAATAGCAATAAATGACTTAATTTTTTCTCTTATTTATTGAATTAATCTATCCATCAACTCAACAAGCAATGTTCATTAAACAAAATGTGTTAATTGTTATTGAAATTATTGAAGGGTATGGGTGTGTGGTTTATATATTTATAAATAAAATTTTAATTTATGCATTCAAAAAAAAAGGGCTAGGGATGTAGCTCAGTGATTGACCATCCCTGGGTTCAATCTCTGGCACCAAATAATCATCATCACCAAGATCATCACCTCAAGGAGACAGAATACACAGTATCTCCCCAAACCAAAATGGAGCCTGGCACAGGGCAGGCAACACTATTTATTGAAAGGATAACTAAATATAATTACTCGTATTTTTTCCCCCTAGATAATCCAAGAAAATTCAGCAAGCTTTTTTATTTTTGTTGTCTGATAGTCAAAATGGCCAATAAGGTAAGTCTTTTAAGCACAAAATATTTCTTATGTTTATCTTTTTTCCTTGTATCATTTTTTTCCCCTTGTTAAGGTTTATACCTGCCAAAAACAACCAATAAAAAGCAAGGCGTCTTCATTTTCACTAATTGGTTTTTCATTACATTTTACTGTCCAAAAATTTACATGGGTTAAGTCTTCTTATTCAACTGTTCAAATGATACATAAAATATAATGGTCTTTAAAAAGTCAATCTGTATATTCTCATTATTTATGCCTCTAGCAATTCCTGAGAAACCAGGCTTAAGTTGTTAAATTATTTCATGTTCATACCTGGTTCTCTAAATTAGAAGCATCTTAACATTTATATTTCAAATAAAAATCTGAGAGTAATTTTTAAACCTCTGTAGCTTGCCACATTAAAACCAATAACTCATCACTATTTCCTATGAAAATACCTTTTGCTTTGCAGGGTTATTCTAAGTCCTTCCAAGTGGTTTATCTATCTTCTGGGGATGTAGCTCATTGGTAGGCTGTGTGCCTAACATGTACAAGGCTGAGTTTCCATCCCCAGTACCACCAAAAGGGAAAAAAAATCCATGTTTGCCTTTAAGAAACAAACATTTGCCTGTGCTGTGGTGTATGCCTATAATTCCATTGGCTCAGGAGGCTGAAGCAGGAGGTTCACAAGTTTGAGGCCAGCCCCAGCAATTTAGCAAGGGCCTAAGGAATTTAGCAAGACCCTGTCTTGAAATGAAAAATAAAAAGGGCTGGGGAAGTGGCTCGGTGGTTAAACATGCCAGGTTCAACCCCGCTACCAAAAAGAAAAAAAAAAAATTTTTTTCCCCCAAAATAATCCCTGACAAATGGAAGAATAAAAATGACTAAAGATGGTGGAATATGATGGACATCATAGCCCTAGCTTCATGTATGACTGCATGTATGTTGTGATTCTACATCACATACAACCAGAGAAATGAAAAGTTATGCTTCATCTGTGTACAATGAATCAAAATGCACGCTGCTATCATGTAGACCTAAGTAGAATAAACAAATAAATAAAATCTTTTAAAAAAGAATAAAAACGACTTTTTCCTGGTTCTTCTTTGTCTAAATATTTAGCCCATATATGTCTTTGTGTCCCTCTGATGTCTCATGATGTTTATTGAACTTTTCAAAAAAAAAAAAAAAGCTCATTTTAACTTTGAAAAACAAGCATCATCTCTTTTCAATAATCACTTCCTTCCTTTGAGGAGACATCCAGCTGCACCTTAGCTAAGTCTTGACTCACCTCGTTGCATTTGCTGTTCATCCGTCTCCGGCATTTCACCTCCCCGGGGCCTGCCTCTGGCAGGGGAGCCTCCTTCCCTCTACTCTGGCCTCAGGTGGGTTCCTTAGATTTTTCTTTCATTGCCTATGAAAAATTTCCTTTTCACCCACTCCCAGGAACCCAGGTACCTTCGTTTTCTCACTTCCTCTGGGACTTTTCATGACAGGGCCTGGTTCAGCCCTTGCATTGTTTTGACCTCTGACCTCATGTTCCCTTTCAACCCAGTGCTACTCCCTGACGGCTGCCTTCAGTTGCGGATGGCCCCGCTACACCCCAGCATGCACCATGAGCCTCACATCGGTCACTTCCAGTCTTCACACCAACTCTGAAACTCGGCGACTCGGGCCAGTTGTGAAGTTTCTGTGAGCCTGGGTTTCCTCACTTCAAACGTGAACGATAACACCGACCGGGATCTGCACTGGGCATCACTCAAGGTGCCTTGCTGAAACGGTCATCTTATTTCTCTAGGGCATCCCCAGCGCCACCCAGGATAGGGCTCAACGAATAATTAGACCTCAACACATACAATTTGTTGTTGGTTGCCATTTCACACTTATACAGGGATTTGCTATTTATTCAATAATTTTCCTGTGTTAGTTCTAAGAAATGAAACATTTGTATTTAAAGTTTGTCAAAAGCAGTGACTATGTACCTTAAGGACCCAATGCAACAAGGTATTACTTTTATTTATTTTACTATTGTTTTGTCCTTCTTCAAGTCCACTGTTCATTTTTATTTATTTATTTATTTTAATGAAGTAGCTATGAAGAGGGATGTAATAGCTATGAAGCTATTACATTATAGCTTTGGTCTTTGTCAGCTTAAGATACAAGCTTAAGTTATCTTGAGTTACTGCTGCCTGTGGTGAAGGCCACTTCACACCTGATATCACTCCCAGGTGTTCATGCCTTTGTTCTACAGCTAGGAACTGCTTATTACAAGAATTCCTGCCCATGGCCCTTGGTCACACAGTCCAAGAATTCAAACCCACCAATGTAATGGTTAAGAAAAGATGCCAAATTTCGTATAAAACTCCCATGTGACCTCAGCTTCCTGCCCAGAACTTCAGAGCACTAGCCCATCTGGGGCCACCAGTGTAATTTTGTAAACCTGAGTTCTCCAACCTCTGAGGGGTGCTCAGAGTGTCTCTTGCTGAATGTGATTTCCACAACAGTTACTTTTATTTACCTTTTTTCCTCCTTTTAAAAAATTTCTTCTTTGTAGATAAACATAACAGTAGAGTGTGTTTTGACACATTATATATACACGGAGTATAACTTATTCTGATCTGTATTCCATTCTTGTGGTTGTACACGATGTGGAGTTTCACTGGTTTTTGTTCATTTTTAAGTAGGGCTATTTGAGCCAGGCGCGGTGGCGCAAGCCTGTAATCCCAGCACTTAGGGAGGCTGAGACAGGAGAATTGCGAGTTCAAAGCCAGCCTCAGCAATGGCGAGGCGCTAAGCAACTCAGTGAGACCCTGTCTCTACATAAAACACAAAATAGGGCTGGGATGTGGCTCAGTGGTTAAGTGCCCCTGAGTTCAATCTCCAGTACCAAAAAATAAATAAATAGGGCTATTTGTTGTGTGTGCTTGTTACTGGGGATTTAACCTAGGGGTGCTCTATCACACTGAGTTACATCCCCAACCCTTTTTATTTTTTATTTTGAGACAGGGTCTTGCTAAATTACCAAATCTGGCCTCAAACTTTCAATCCTTCTGTTTTGGCCTCCTGGGTCACTGGGATTACAGATATGTACCACCATGCCCAGGAAGACATTATTTTTAAACATCTTATGTTTGTAAAGCCAAATCCTTTGAACTCTACTGTTGGGTTGTTCTGGATAATCTGTTAACTGCTAATCCTTTTTTTTTTTTTTTTTTAAATAGACTTGTTAGAAATTTTACCAAATTTTAGCCAGGCGTGGTGGCACATGTTTGTAATCCCAGCAGCTCAGGAGGCTGAGGCAGAAGGATCGCAAGTTAGTGAGGCCCTAAGCAATTTAGCAAGGCCCTGTCTCAAAATAAAAAATAAAAAAAGCAGCCAGGGATGTGGCTCAGTGGTTGAGTGTCCCTGGGTTCAATCCCTGGTACCAAAAAGAGAAAGAAAGAAAGAAATCATACCAAATTTCAATCTACTTTCTTGCCTTAGGAAGGATGTGCTAGATACCCCTGTATCCTGCTGTGGTGACTCTGGACTCTGCAGTGTGTCCAGGTGAGGCTTCAGAGCAGCAGAGAGCATGCTGAGGTTTAGGAAGGGCAGGGGAGTATAGCATGGGCCCTGAGCCAGGATTCTGCTCCCAGGGAGTTTCTTTTTTGTTCCAAATAAGGCTAATGCTGTCTTACACTTGGGGATTACTGTCAGCTGGATTCCAGTTAACCAACATTATTTTGGCCTGTACTTTACAAGCTTGGATTGGGTCCCCAAGAGACAAAACTTGAAAACTGACTTCAACCAAATGTTTCACCATTAGGACAAGTGAGATTTCCTTGTGCACACATCTATCTTTTCTTTTCTTTTTTGTTTAAATATATCACCCAGATTTGTATTTGTTTTTCAAATATTCTTTTTAACTTTAGTCTTTCTTCTCACTTCACTGGGCTTTTAGGAAGTGCAAACCCTATAGTACTGGCTGGGCACTTGAAAGGAGGCCGCCATTTATTCAAGTCAGTTTCTAATCCCATAGATCTTCTGAGGCCTGAACTAGCCAAGAGAGCATCCTCCCAAGACATGTGAGGGGCTAAAAGGTGCAAGGACAGGAGAGTCTTTAAGATGAATACCATCTATCTTCAGTTTCACTTATACTGCAATTGTCAAAATGATATGATTTTGGATATTTGAAAAGTTGCCATCAAATGTCCAACTGAAGTTTGGAGTCACAAAAATAAGGACCTGCTCTGGTTTGGATAATCGTTCTCCTGGAGCCCACGCATCAAAAGCTTGGTCTAAAGCCTGTGGTATTATTGAGTGGTTGGGATCTTTAGGAGGCGGGGCCTGGTGAAGGTAAGTTAGGGCACTGGGAACATGCACTGGAGGGGATAGGAAGACCTGGGCCCCTCCTCTTCTTCTCCCTTCCTTCCCTGCTGGTCTGAGGTAAGCATCTTCCACCATCATGGACTCCCACCATGTTGTGCTGTCTTGCCTCAGGCCCCAAAGCAACTGGGCCAACCAACCATGGATGGAAACTTCCAAAACCAAGAACCCAAATAAACCTTTTCTCTTCTTAAATTGCTAGTCTCGAGTATTTTATTATAGTAACACAAAGCTCACTAACACAAGACCCATATGTAATAATATGTACATATACATGGCGCATTTACCAAGCATAGTATGTTCGTGTTGTACTGGGAAGAACCCAGGGCCTTACATATGCTAGGCAAGCACTCTAACCTATATCCTGAGCTCTTTTTAAACTTTTATTTTGAGACAGGGTCTCACTAAATTGCCCAGGCTATCCTCCAATTTGTGATCCTCCTGCCTCAGTCTCCTAAACAGCTGGGATTACAGGCATCAGCCACCATGCCCAGCACATCTAACAAAATTTGCTCTGCATTAGAATCATCTGGGGATTTCTTTGAAACTCTAAATGCTCAGGTTGTTCTTCATACCTAGGGGTGGGAATCAGCATGTGTGGGGTTAAGAGTCAGGCATTAATTTTGAAAAGATACTTAGGCAATTCCAAATTTCAGTAGTTTGGGAACTGATGGAAGATAAAATTGCATGTATAAGCAATTTATAGTATATTATGTAAAAGCTTCAATTAAGCCAGGCATGGTGGCGCACGCCTGTAATCCCAGCACTTTTGGAGGCTGAGACAGGAGGATCACAAGTTCAAAGCCAGCCTCAGCAACACCGAGACGCTAAGCAACTCAGTGAGACCCTGTCTCTAAATAAAACAAAAAAGAGGCCTGGGGATGTGCCTCAGTGGTCGAGTACCCCTGAGTTCAATCTCTGGTACCAGAAAAAAAAAAGCCTCCACAAAACTTACAAAATATTTCTTGTAGAAAATTACATTTAAAATGCTTGAACATTATAATAATAAATTATTTCAAAAAAACAAGAAAAATAAACTGTCAGTGAAATTGAAAATTATTCTGTAATCTGAACTCTTGCCAAAATATTCACAATCCATTCCTGTGTAGGGGCAGAACATCAGGGACATTTATTTCCAGCTTCAGAATCCTTTTTATAAGTACAGAAGCAGACAAAATGCTGAAGGATGAGGAGAAGAAAGAATATAAACAAAGAAAAACTAAAATGATTATTTACTAAGAATTGCAAATGCTCATTTTCTGGGTACACCACAAAGTTCCATTCTCTGTCCCTGGGACTTTGCGTAATTTACAGAGACGTGATGGGGAAGGGCTCAGGCTTGTAGTTTATCAAAATAAATCTGAGTGTTTCTTTTCCCAACCCCTCAGTGAAAACTGAGACTTTACTGATTTTTATGGAGAGAGAGAGAAAGAAGAAACTGTGTCTCAGCCCTGAGCCAGCCTGTCTTTGATTAGTCCCTTGGTTCACAGGGTCCCTCCCAACTGCTCAGCCCTGGTTCAGCAGATTCTGGGGCGTGAAGAAGCCTGCAGGCTGCTCCCTGTCTGCTAGAATAATCTAGAGTAACAAGCACACCCCAGACTTGGAAGAATTGCCCTTCCCATCCGCAGCTGGCCTGTTGGGGTCATTCAGTTCCTCAAACAATCCCGTCTCTATGATTTCTTCCTGCCATGCCACGGGGACAGCACCTGTTGCAAATCTTTGGAAGAACTTCTTGTCTTTGTCATCGAATTCCACCCCCCGGACTTCGGAGAAATCGTCAATTTCATCGATGTCTTTGGCATAAACCACAGAAGGGTCAGGAACAAATGGGGGTTGCACAAGGCCAGCTTCCAGGCGGGGGAAGTTGACCGTCTGGAAGAAAGGGTGTTTCCTGGGGTCGTCAGACTTCTCTCTGCAAAGAAAGGAGATGATCAGACTGAGACAGTTAAATGAACCCCTGTGGGAAACGTTCCACCCAGGCAAAGTGTGAGGCACCTTCTCTGACAATACATTTCATTAAAAAGCCCATTCAATGACATAAAGGTTAACTTTGGGATGATGGAGCAAGAAGGCCTTCACCAGATGCCAGTATCTTGACCTGGGACTTCCCAGCCTCCAGAATTGTGAGCCAAGCCAATAATTTTATATTAAAAAAAAAAATCACCCTAAACTCCACAGCACACCGACAGTAGTATTTTCATTGTTGGTAGATAACCTGCACGAGAAGATTGGACTTTTAAAGAGTCAGGCACTGGAAGTGACTGTAATTCTTAGTATATATGGAGCGCCAGGAGAATTCAGTGGGGCTGGGAGCAGTGGCCCACAAATGTCATCTCCAGTGACCAGAGAGGCTGAAGCAGGAGGATCACAAGTTTGGGGCCAAAGTCAGGACGACCTTGTTTCAAACAATGAAAGGGCTCAGGAGCAGGGTTCCCCTGAGTTCAATCCCTAATACAACAAAAAAAATAAAAATAACAATAAGTCAAAATAAAGAGGACTGGGGATTGTAGCTCAGTGGTTGAGCCCTTCTGGGTTCAGTCTATAGGACCACAAACAAACAAAACAAAACAAACAAAAAATAAAAAACCTAAACGAATCCCAATCCATTAGCAATTTGCAATAGAGTGGATGAGGATACATTTGATATTCAAGACCATAGTTAATGATGATGAAACCTTCCTCCCTATGCTAGAACTGTTTCCAGTATTTGCTTTAGAACAGAGGAAAAAGTACGTTTCTAATGGCATGACCTCTTGCATTAGCAGTCTATTGCTGTGAAACAAATTGCCCCCAAACTTAGTGGCTTAAAACTACACACATTTATTATTTCACATCTTTTGTGAGTAAAGAATGTGGATGTGGCTTAGCTGGGTGTTTCTGGCTCAAGATTTCCTGCAAGGTTGCAGTAGGACTGTGGTCTCATGTGAAGGTCACACCGAAGTTGGGGCATCTGCTTCCAAGCTCACCGTGTGGTTATTGGTCAAGACTCCGTCTTCCACCACAGCTGTCTCTATCACTACAGTTGACTGTCTCCATGGTGGAGGAAGGAAGGAGAGAGACGTGGACAGAGGGTGCCCAAACAGGAGCCTCGGTCTTTATAACCTAATCTTGGAACCAGCGTCTCGTCATTTCTGCCATATTCTATTTGCTAGAAGCAGGTCAGGAAGCCCAGCCTACACTCTTGGTGAAGGGATTAGGCAGGGGAGGGGGATCCTTGGGGACAGTCTCAGGGGCTGCCTGCCATACTTCTCTTGCTTCCTCTTAAATCCAGGCTTTAACAATGTAAAAAGAGAGCTGTTTATGGCATCGGATTCAGAACAATTTTTTGTCTTTGTGTGTGAGTGTATTTCCTGGTCTGCTTAAGTAATGACTTCCATTTGGAAGAAGCCGATTTCTGCCATAAATCAACCTTAGTAGAAATTACTCACCTTCATGGTTTCTCTTTTTACATTTCCCATTCTGGATATCAAAAAGGCTTTTCAGGAAAGAATCGAGGGTTTCTCCAGAATCTCCTCCAGACCCCTCTGCCCCTCACCACCATCAGATCACAAAGTATAGCAGACTGCTTGGGAAGATGACTAGAGGTGAGATGTGATGGTGACACTTCTAATGACGCTTCTAGTGAGGAGGACCAGCATTACTCCTCGAGATCAAGCTCTTCACTCGCATTCTTACACTTTGTCAGCATACGGTGACTTTATTTTTAATTCTTTACTTGCTTCTGCACTCATAAATAGCTGTGCACCCGAGAGTGCCAGAGAATAGAGGTTTGTTTTTTTTTTAAATATTTATTTTTTTGCGGTACTGAGGATTGAACCCAGGGCCTTGTGCATGCAAAGTAAGCACTTTACCAACTGAGATATATCCCCTCTATATCCCCAGCTCTAGAGGGGATTTTTTGAAGGAAAAATTGCAATCAATTTTATTGTGGAAAAGAGAAACTCAGTTGGAGGCTCTACCGTACAGCCATTCCTCAGGTTGCTGTTCTGTGACTCTGGACCTTCCTGAATCCACAGCCTATCGGTACTTCTTCAGTTTTTCTCCATCGTGTCTGCAGGGCTGTATCAGGAAGTGCTACCAGGTGTCTCTCTTCTTCCACAAGTTGCCAAGTCTCTGGCAAACGGAAAAATAGGAAAATGCAGGCTTGCGATCTGCTGGAACTTATTCACCAGTGTCTGTGTGCTCACATTTTGTATAATAAGAGCCTGGAGGGAGAGTTATGGAGGTAAACTGAAACTTCAAAGACAGATTTTTTAAAATCTATGCATTTATTGCCAGGTGCAGTGGCACATGCCTATAATCCCAGCAACTCAGGCAGGTGAGGAAGGAGGATCTCAAGTTGGAGGCCAGCCTTTTGCAACTTAGGCCCTAAGCAACCCTATCTCAAAAAAAGTTGGTTTATTGAGGTATCATTAGATTTGAAATGAGACAGAAGCATGCAGTTAGACTTCCCATCCAAGTAGATCAGGACTGAAGCTAGGCCTGTATGTCTCAAAGAGAATAAAAGGGTTGGAACAGGACCAGGTGCCACCAGGAAGGAGTTTGTACCACCTTCATGACTTCCAGCAGCCGTGAACACACTGTTCCTGGGCTCACGATGGCCCTTGGAATCTACTGTAAGCAGCTTTAACATGGATAAATGGCAAGCATCCAGGAGCTCAGAGTTGCAGGCCATGATGAACAGTTCTCAAATAGCATGTCAAGTGAACCAGGTCCAGGTGACCTTGGTGTGTCCTTCAGGGATGACTGACCGCAGCCCTATGACAAGTAATTATGAAAGACAAGGGAACCACAGGCCACTTTGAGATTGCCTTTATGTTCTCCTCCCAACTAGATGCCCCTGGTGGCAGGACCCACACCTTATGCCTTATGCTTTCATGTGTTGCTGATGCTACCAATGGAGACCAGGCTTCCCAGCTTTCTGTCCTTACTCTGGTGTCCAGGCAGCCACCAAGCTGATCACTTTGATCTTCGGCACTAGCAACTCTCACCGTGGCACTGTCTTTAGAAATAGCATGAAGGTACTTTGACTGTAGAATTGTTTCCTGGCAGCTTGGTGAGGCACTCTTAGGCCACTCGTCTTGTAGGACATTTTGGACAAGTAGGAGAAGCTGCTGATGGAAGCAGCATTTTTGGTAAAGTCCAAACAGGCAGGTGCAGGAAAAACTTGTTGTTAGAATATATTCCAGAGCATTAACAGAGGCTCTTGTGTGGCTGGATCCCACACAGAGATTACAATGGACTTTTAATAACCCTCAAGGGAGCAGGGATTCACTTGCCCATACACGAGGACCACACCGTGGGATTCAGCCTACCGACGACGTGCCAAGAACAGGGCTGCTGGCATGGAAGTCTGTGTTAAAAAAAGCACTGAAGCCACAGTCTTCCATGGTTATTTGCTGTTGTTCTGCTGCATTGATGGATCAGAACAAAACCTGCAACAAATCTCAAGTGGTCTTCACCTTTTACTTTATTATGAAACATTATAGTTGACTGAGTCTAGAGACCCTGTGAATGCTTGGAAAAGCTTTTGACTTCGCTGTCAAATTAACTCCCTGACTTGTCAAGGCAAAGAAGGAAATCCTCTTTGGGGAGGCTAAAGGAGGAGAGAGGCTTAATGTATTTTGCATGCCTGTGAAGGCGGGAGGGGCCCTGGGCCTCTCCACTGGTAACTTGCTAGACCGTCTAGGTCTTTGCCTTGGCTGGGGAGGACATCACTACTTGAAGCAAACATGATCTCATTTGAATGACCTTCTTAAAAATACAAAAAGTTGACATGAAAATGTAGGAAGGCTTCCTTTTCACTGAACAGGTGTTTCTGGTACGCCTCTTCTCTAGTGTCCTCAACAGTTTTATTCAAAACACCCACAACAGCAGACGCTTTAGAAAAGAGCTTTGCTTAATGAAGCAGCTTCTGGCAATGATCCAGTATGTTAAGGTGGCATCTTCCAGGAAAAGCTTGCTGATATTTCATTTTATAAAACCAAAGTGGGCTTAGGAAGAACTGAGGTAAATGTGCAATCAAACCTGTGGATTGTGGCATCCAAGTGGGTGGTATCCCTTCAGGGAAGTCATCTGGAGAAATTGTGCCCCTCACTCTTCTGACTGTTCTTGTTTGTGTGCTCTCTGAGATTCCCTGACCCTGAGAGCCAGGACAGCCCCTGACTACTAGTGATGGTCAGTGGTCACCATATTTGGATCACCTCTCCTTCCTGGGCACAAAGAGGACAACGCTAGCCAGCTCCCTCACCCTTATGCAAGTCCTGAGGACAAGTTCAGTGGACAGAAGTGTGTGTGGTGTGTGAAGTGTGTCACTTCCCAGCTGAGGCAAGAAAAGGTTCCCCGAGTTCTTTTCTTCCTGTTCAGCCACTGTGACTGGAAGGACAAGGTCCAGTGGAGCTGAAGATAGAAGCGGCCTGGATCTCTGAGTCACTGCTTGGAAGAGAGACATCCTGGAGAGCAGTGGAATGTGCAGTGAACTATGTGTGAATGAGAGATCATCTTTTTCATTGGAAGCTGTTGAGACTTAGGGATTTGCTTGTTATCATAACATGGCTTCTGACCTAATACAATACTGGAATCTACATAGGAAAATCAGTTCAATATTTGATTTCCACATAATGTAGAATCTAATTTCAAAATACTAGTTTGGCCATAGGTCATGATTTAAAAGTTACTATAAATTAATTTTGTTTAGCCACTTTTGTTTATATTTAAGAATGAAGTAATATTTCTTGTCAATAAAGTTAACAAGTTTTTGTGATCACTCAAAATATATTCCTTTTATGCAATACAGTAAAATAACTTTAAATGACAATCATAAATAAGGACTTTTTCCCTTTTTATCGGTACATTATAATTGTTTGGCTATTTTTAAAAAGTCAGGTCAGGGTTGCAGGTAGAGCTCTGTGGTAGAATGCTAGAATTTGTGGGGCTCTGGGCTTCATCCCAGCACTGAAAATAAAATAAAATTCAAAAACGGGTCAAAATTAAATGCTTGCCTCCATGTTCAAATATTCTGACCAAAGGCAACCTTGTTCTAGAGTCTCCAATGGCAACCACTTGGAAGATTTAGAATTTGGCTGTTAAGTTCCCATGTGTGTTAGTTAGCTTTTGGTCACCGTGCCAAAATACCTGACAATTACAACTTAAAGTAGGAAAGGTTTATTTTGGCTCATCATGTCAGTTTCAGTACATAATTAGCTGGCTCCATTGCTCAGCTCCATTGCTGAGGTGAGGCTGGACATCTTGGCAGAAGGGCCTGGAGGAGGACAGTTGCTCAGTTCCTGCAGCCAGGAAGCAAAGAGAGAGAGACAGAGACAGAGAAAGAGTGGGAAAGGGGCCAGGGACATGATATAGTCCCTGAGGGCACGCCTCCAGTGACCTACTTTCTCCAACCATCCCCTACCTGCACACAGTTTCTATCACATCCCAGAAGTCGATTCAAGTTATTAATCCATCCAATGAATTAATCCACCAGTGAGATCAAAACCTTCATAATACTCATTTCCAAGAAGCCCTACCTCTGAATATTGCTGCATTGGGGACCAAGCCTTCAACACATGACCTTTTAGGGGACATTCAGATCCAAACCATAACATGGTACCATATTCAAAATCAGTCATACTGGGCTGGGGTTGTGGCTCAGTGGTAGAGCGCTTGCCTTGCATGTGTGGGGCACTGGGTTCGATCCTCAGCACCACATAAATAAATAAAGTAAAGGTACTGTGTCCATCTACAACTAAAAAATAGTCAGTCATACTACTGTATGGTTGTAGGTTTCATATTGTGTGTGTGTGTGTGTGTGTGTGTGTGTGTGTATGTGTGTGTTTGGGGTAGGGATCAAACCCAGGCCCTTGTGCATGTGAGGCAAGTGCTCTACACTGAGCTATTCCCCAAGCCCAGATATTTGTATATTCCTTAGATTTTAAAAATTCCATTAAAGTAATGTAAGAACTTCAAAATATTATCTATGTCTCTTAGAACAAATGAGTAATAATTAATAATAATTGCTCTCACTTGTTGAGTAATTCTGAACATATACCCTATCAGAAACTCAGAGCTCTGTGAAGAGACAGGACCAACAGGAAGTAGAAGGGGTCCAGAATGTGCTACTGTCCCAACTATTTTGAGCTGAAGAGGTTTGAGAGTCAAGAGGTGTTGGTTCTGAAATCTCCCATCTGCCTAAAGCAGAGCCTTCCAGAATAACTCCACAGTCATAAACCCCTTCCCCGAGAGTTTTCAGGGAAGGTTACTTATCACCAGCAACAGAGGCGTCAGGCCGTACCTACACAGAAATTGTCACAGACAATTGTATCTCCCTTCCAGCCTTCCAAGGCCTATCTGTCTTTCCTAAAGGTCACTGTTTTTCCGTGTTTCTCCCTCTCACTCCTTCATTAAGATGGTACATATACTTTAAATTCTAATTGTCTTCTACTCACATTTTTTTTGTGAACTCCTGCCTCTATACATGAATAAAAATCTGTCTTTTCTCTTGATAATCTGTCATTTGTTGGTTTTATTTGTGGATCCCCAAGCACTAAGCCTAAGAAGGTAGAGGAAGTTTTTCTCCCTCTGTGTGTGTGTGTGTGTATGTGTGTGTGTGGAGAGAGAGAGAGAGAGAAAAAGACAGAGAGAGACAGAGACAGAGGCAGAGAGGAATTGATTTTAGAGTTGGCTCATGCAGTCGTGAAGAACTTGGCAATTCTGAAGCCTGTGGGGTAGGCCAGCAGCCTGGAGACTAAGGAAAGAGCTGCAGTCTGAGCCCAAAAGGGCTGCCAAATATTCATTTCTTCCAGGGAGGTGCATCTTTGGATGAGGCCTACCCACGTTATGCAGCATGGTCTACCTAGTAAGGTAGACTGTCTGCTGGTTGAAGTATTAATTTCATTTAAAAACCTGCACAGAGCCAGGCACAGAGGCGCACACCTGTAATCCCAGCACTTAGGAAGGCTGAGACAGGAGAATTGCGAGTTCAAAGCCAGCCTAAGCAACGGCAAGGCACTAAGCAACTCAGTGAGATCCTGTCTCTACATAAAACACAAAATAGGGCTGGGGATGTGGCTCAGTGGTCGAGTGCCCCTGAGTTCAATCCCCAGTACCAAAAAAAAAAAAAACCTGCACAGGGGGGCTAGGGTTGTGGCTCAGTGGTACAGGACTTGCCCGGCATGTGTGAGGCACTGGGTTCGATCCTCAGCACCACATATAAGTAAATGAATAAAATAAAGGTCCATTGACAACTGAAAAAAAAAAAAAAACTGCACAGGGGCTGGGGTTGTGGCTCGGTGGTACAGCACTTGCCTGGCATGTGTGAGGCACTGGGTTCGATTCTCAGCACCACATATAAATAAATGAATAAAATAAAAGGTCCATCAACAACTAAAATTAAAAAGAAAAAAAAACCTGCACAGAACTATCTAGAATAATGCTTGACCACATTTCTGGGTCCTGTGGCCTAGCCAAGTTGACATATAAAATTAACCATTGCACTTGCAGCCCCTCCCCGATGGCCCCCATTTTATATGTGAAGAAATTGAAACTCAGAGTAAGTAATTGTATGCTCTAAAAAGACCAGTATATATAGTAGAGCTGGGACATGAAGCCAGGCCTTTGAATCTAAACCTCCTCAATTTTTTCCCTGCATAACATTAAGTACCCACTGCCAATGGTCTGATGTTGTCTTTCTTTTCTTTTCTTTTTTCAGTATTGAGGATTGAACCTGAGGTCTTGCACATGCTACGCAAGTGCTCTCCCACTGAGCTACATTCTCAGCTTTTTAAAAAAATAATTTTTTAAGTTATTGAGTCTGGCCTTAAACTTGTGATCCTCTTGCCTCAGCCTCCCAAGTTGCTGGGATTACAGGCATGCACCACCACACCCAACTGATTTTTTTTTTTAAATGTAAGCTGTTTTGTACCTCCTTTTAATTAAAATATACCTTGAAGATAGTTTCAGATCAAGTGCTATACTGTTTGAAAGCACTGAAAATACTTACTCATGTAATGTGCAAATTACAGTAGAAAACTAATAATTTCAGGACTTGCCAAGAATTGAAAATATTCTCCAAATTGCTCAGTGCCAATGTCAGAGATCGCCTCTGCGGTGTGGTAGTTTACCTGCTTCCTAAGCGTTGCTCTGGTTTCTTAGCCAAGAAGAGTCTACAGATGTCTTTCGTCTCCTCGTTGAAATTTTCATGGTGGAATGCGACCTCGTCTTTCATGGTTCTCTCCTTTAGATCCTCTTTGCTGACTTTTTCCTTAAAATCTTTGAATGGCGTCCGTCCAGCCACCATTTCGTAAATGCTGCACCCCATTGCAAACCAGTCCACAGGGAAGGAATAGCTCGCCTTGTCCATCAGGATTTCAGGGGCCATGTAACCATTGGTTCCAGCCTGTCGCCCAAACAGCAGAATAGAGACACAGAGGTGAGCACAGCAGACACTTCTGGCTGCCTGCCCAGCACCCACTGTCTTTGTCAAGGGAACCCCAAATCACTTGGGATGACAATACATCTGACCTGTTCTTTCCTGCTTCCCAGCAACCTCTGGTGCAGCTAAGGGGAGGCCATGTGGTCCATTCTGACCAGTGGGACGTAAAGAGTTGTTGGCTGGAATCATTATAAAAGTGACAGTTGTAGCTTCTCTTGAAGTGAGAAAATTAATTACCCTCTCCTTATCTCTCCCCTCCTCCTTACTGGGGATCAAACTCCTTTCACATACTAGGCAAACACTCTGCCCTCTCATTATCTTATATTTTTTGATTGTTTTTTATGGTACCTGGGGCTGAACCCAAGAGTGCTTAATCCACTGAGCTCCATCCCCAGTCCCCACTTTTTAAAATTTTGAGACAAGGTCTTGTTAAGTTGCTTAGGGCCTCACTAAGTTGTTGAGGCTGGCTTTGAACTTGTGATCCTCCTGTCTCCGCCTCCCATGTTACTGGGATTATCAGTGTGTGTCAATATATCTGGCTTCATTATCTCATCTTTAAGATGAAAACTTCAATTTGATGTCTCAAAGATCCCCTAAACTTTACTTTTTTTTAAATTCAAAGATAATGAAAAACTAGATGCATATGATTTTTCTTTAAGGCCAAGAACTTTTTAATATTGAATGTTTTGTGTTATCTAGTCTAGGATGTTTCTTATTCTCTTTGCTGTGCAATTACATTAATATCACACATCTCTGCCTATCACTGCATTGAATAATTAGCACTGCCATTTTTATCAAGAAAATTCTATGATTTCACATGAAATTCCATTTAACATGTATGACTATACATGTGTGTGCATATGTGGTATGTATATATGTATGCATAGTAGGCATGCTAATACTGAAAATATATGCCAAATGATCACTGAGATAAATATGTGTGTGTGTGTGTGTGTGTGTGTGTGTGTATATATATATATATATTTTTTTTCCAAGCTGGGCACAGTGGTGCACACCTGTAATCCCAGTAGCTTGGGAGGTTGAGGCAGGAAAATTGCAAGTTCAAAGCCAGCCTCAGCAACTTAGTAAGGCCTTAAGTAACTTAGTAAGACCCTATCTCTAAATAAAATATAAAAAGGACTGGGGATGTGGCTCAGTGGTCAAGCACCCCTGGGTTCAATCCCTGGGATCCACAAAGAAAAAATATATATATATACTTGCAATAAGACATAACGTCAAATTTCTTATATATTTGAACATGTTCACACTGTTGTGTGACTAGGACTCTTTTCATCTTAAAAAACTGAAACTCTGCAGACATTAAACACAATCGCCTGTTGCCCTTCTCCCCACCGCTGCAACTACCTTTTCACTTCCTGTCTGCATATAAGTGGCGTCATGTGGTCTTTATCTTTTTGTGACTGCATGCGATTTTTTTTTTTTTTTTTTGGTACCAGGGATTGAACTTGACCACTGAGCCACATCCTCAGCCCTATTTTTTATTTTATTTAGAGACAGGGTCTCACTGAGTTGCCTAGCAACTCGCTGTTGCTGAGGCTGGCTTTGAACTCGGGATCCTTTTATCTCAGCTTTTGTGCACCACCGCACCCCACCTAGTACTTTTTTTTTTTTTTTCAGTACTCTTCACACTTCCCAGGAGAGCACTCTGCTGCTTAGCTGCATCCTCAGTCTAACTGCATGTGATT